>NKZN01001717.1:0-43671 GCA_002374485.1 Metschnikowia santaceciliae
CTGAAACACCGTACTTGAGAGAGTTACAAAGAGGCCAACTTCATAACAATTCCAACTTACCAGAGAGTCTATGGAAATTCTCAACAGTCTCAAGTTCATCAGTCACATGTCGCATGTTCCAACATATAGTAGTATATAGTACATAGTAGTATATAGTAGTATAAAGTATATATAGTAGTACATAGTACATAGTAGTATATAGTAGTACATAGTACATAGTAGTATATAGTAGTACATAGTACATAGTAGTATATAGTAGTGCATAGTACATAGTAGTATATAGTAGTACATAGTACATAGTAGTATATAGTAGTACATAGTACATAGTAGTATATAGTAGTACATAGTACATAGTAGTAGTGTGTGATTCTTGTTACGTCAGATACTCTGTTTAGTATGTTCATTTACTGTCCACCCCCAAGGGAGGAATCTGAGTAGACGTCCTATCCATAGTAAAGTAAATAGTAGTGGCAATAAATAGCACCAATGGTAGTAGTGGTATATAGAAGTAGAGGTAACGAGTAGTAGTATGGAAATAAAGTAATAGCATCGAAATGAATTAATAGCGAGATGTTAAGTAGTAGGATAAAAGTGACTGGCAGTCCAGTATATAGTCGTCTAGTATAGTGTTAGATCTACCATAGGCAGGGCTCTTCCTATAGAGGTACCATGAAGGCTACTCTGTTCCATCCTAGAAATGGTCAGGCCATGACTGTACAAAGTACTATTATGGGCGTGATACGGAGTTTGCAATGGCCATGAGGTATTTCAAAAAAATTGTGCAATGACAATCCTTACCGTTGTCCTAATGGAGTTTTTCGAAAGCCTTGCATTACTCAAGTTAGAGGATCCATCAACGAATCCTCTCTGGGGATCCATCAACGAATCCTCTCTTTGGGGATCCATCAACGAATATAGTTTTAGTCAGGAACAAATGTATTAAAGTACATAATATATATAGTGTAGTATTGGTGTAGTAGTCAGTAGTAGTGTAGTAGTGTAGTATTGGTGTAGTAGTCAGTAGTAGTGTAGTAGTGTAGTATTGGTGTAGTAGTAGTAGTGTAGTAGTAGTAATACTAGTAGTAGTGTAGTAGTAGTATATAGTAGTAGTGTAGTATATAGTAGTAGTAGTAGTGTAGTATATAGTAGTAGTAGTAGTAGTAGTAGTGTAGTAGTAGTAGTAGTAGTAGTAGTAGTAGTGTAGTAGTAGTAGTAGTAGTAGTAGTAGTGTAGTAGTAATACTAGTAGTAGTACTAACTGCTTGTATACTTTGCTAGATTATAGAGTGCTGTTTCATACTACTCTATTGTAAAATATCTTGTTTACATGTTTCGTAACGCTTAGAATGGCCATTAGGATTAGACAGCGTAGGCTTAAAATACTGAAATAGTAGGGCATTACCGAAGGTGGATTCAATACTTACTAGTACTACTATTACTGCTGACTACTACTAGTACTACTATACAAGACTACTAGTACTACTATTACTGCTGACTACTAGTACTACTATATACTACACTACTACTACTACTACTATTACTGCTGACTACTACTAGTACTATATACAAGACTACTACTAGTACTACTATTACTGCTGACTACTACTACTACTACTACCACTACTATTACTACTACCACTACCACTAATACCACTAATACCACTACTACTACTACTACTACTACTACTACTACTACCACTACTAGTATTACCACTACTAGTATTACTAGATTATGATGTATACTAGTATAAGTAGGTAGTAGGTAGGAGGTAGGAGGTAGGAGGTAGTAAGAAGGAAGCAATAAGCAGTGAATAGGAAGCAGTAAGTAGGAAGTAAGCAGTTAGCAGTAAGTCGTCTAGTATAGAGTAGATAGTAAGTAGTCCCTCTAATGTTTATTGGTGGAGAGGTACGGATGTTTACTAAGCACTTTGATTGATTCTTACCGGGTTATGAGCCCTGGGTGTGCTATGATCTTTGATATTTCTATTGGAATAATGTCTTGTTGTTCAAGATTTAGGTATATTTAAATAGAGATCATTTTAGCATCACTTCACTATTTTCCTCCTTTCTTAAAAGAATCTGACATAATGGAGAATGTAATCGGACTAGGGTCATACGCATCTGTTTGCGCTAAGATGACGATTTTGAATCTCTGAACACTCTCGTTGTTATATGTGGAATCTTCGCCAAATCTATAGTACTTCGTAAATATAGGTTGATGTAGTTTCGTATGTAGCAGGAGATTACCAGAGGTGGATACACACGTGTCGGATACACACGTGTCGGATCCACTTTGCGAAGACAGGTTAACGCCCCAGGTCGCATAATATTTCTAACATACTAACCACTCACTATTACTAGTACTTGTTGGCACATGAGGAAGTAGAGTAGTCTAGGATAGAGTAGACGACTGGAGAGTATTTGGACTACTATCATTTGAAGTATCAAGTAGCTTACTATGTTTGAACCACCTTCGGTAGTGCCCTACTATTTCAATACTCTAAGCCTACGCTGTGTAATCCTAATGGCCATTCTAAGCTTCAAAAACATACACTATACCAAAGCATACACTATACCAAAAGATACAGCCAGTTATATATTACGACGTATACTAGTATAATGAGTAGTGAGTAGTCAGCAGTAGTCAGCAGTATAGAGTAGTCAGCAGTAGTGAGTAGTGTAGTAGTGTAGTAGTAATAATAATCAGGATAGAGTGGTCAGCAGTAGTGTAGTGGTCAGCAGTAGTGTAGTGGTCAGCAGTAGTGTAGTGGTCAGCAGTATAGAGTAGTCAGCAGTATAGAGTAGTCAGCAGTATAGAGTAGTCAGCAGTATAGAGTAGTCAGCAGTAGTGTAGTAGTGTAGTAGTGTAGTAGTGTAGTAGTGTAGTAGTGTAGTAGTGTAGTAGTAATAATAATCAGGATAGAGTGGTCAGCAGTAGTGTAGTGGTCAGCAGTAGTGTAGTGGTCAACAGTAGTGTAGTGTAGTGTAGTAGTGTAGTAGTAGTGAGAGCAGTAGTAAGAGTAGTACACTAATCAAGATATTGAGGATGGTGTATTAATACACAAAAGAGTGCACAGTCAAGAGTAATCCATAGAGTAATCCATAGTATAAATGTAAGTATAAATGTAAGTACAAATGTAAGTATAAGAGTAAGACTGATGTATAGAACATGGACAATCGAGTCTAATCCTCGCCCATTATGCTCATTGCACACCACAAGTGGCCAGTGGCCCACTTACTTTAACATGAAAATTGCACCTCATCATGTTAGAACTTAAGGCAGGTCGGTGGGATATTCAAACAAAGTTATATATCAGATGTATATTCGAATACGGTCATATGACTTTTTTTGGAGGAATCCCTAAGGATCATCTAATCTGGTGAAACTGTAACTTCTAAATACTTCCTTGCTTCTTCGGGTAACCTTTTAGGATACTCTCCCGAAACAGCGAGCCTTCTGAATGATTCACCTAAATGACTTCCATTTGCTCTTTTGAATGCCATTTGCTCTTTTGAATGCCATTTGCTCTTTTGAATGCAATTGCTCTCTTAAATCCCATTTGCTCTTTTGAATGCCATTTGCTCTCTTAAATCCCATTTGCTCTTTTGAATCCATATTGGGGTTCTAGATGGCGCATGCATCACTTATGCATCTGGCGCCCCATACCCATGAATTGGCACCATATCCATTAAGTGGTTATGGTTTGAGGCCGAGCTCCGGCTGAGCCTCGTTATTAGGATCCACTAGGGCTAAGAACGTAATTCTAGCGCTCGTAGCATTTTTCCTAACACATCAATATGAGCTATAATAACTCAAGTACGATAGGACATGTGTACTATTAAAAACAACTATGGAACGAGACCTCATCTGTTACAATTACAATAATCTCTGGTTGAGTACTGGTTGAGTACTGACTGAGTACTGGTTGAGTACTAGCTGAGTACTAGCTGAGTACTAGCTGAGTACTAGCTGAGTACTAGCTCAGTAGACTGCCCAATGCCATCTGGAAGGCCATTGCAAGACTTGAACTACTTGGTTCAATAAGTTAAACAATTCTTCATATTTAGTCCAAGACTCTTCCAGCAACGGAGTTCTCGGCAATGCGCTTTTCGCTATCGTTGACCTTCTTCAAGGCCTTTCCGCCTTGGATCTGGCCTAACAAAGCACTTAAGCCACCTGCGGGAGGCCCAGAGGTTGGGGGAGGGGCTGGTGGAGAGGGTGCTGAGAATGATGGCGGAGGTGGTGCTGGTGCTGGGGGTGCTGGTGCAGACATTGGGGGAGGTGCTGGTGCTGGTGGAGGTGGAATCGTTGCAGGAGCTGGAGGTGGTGGTGGAGGGATGGATGTTGGAATAGGGGGAGCAGATGGAATTGGTGGCACCTCGATGTCTTGCGCAGGTGCAAGTTCTGGTGAAGGTGTAGCAAATTCATCGTTGGAGTCTGTAGATGAAAACTCCTCTCCATTGACTCCCAAAACTCCTCCCAGAGAAACCTGTTCGTGAACTTCATGAACTGGAGGTTGGGCTGGAACTGAAGGTGGAGCAGGAACTTCTGCTTGAACTGGAGCTGCTTGAACTGGAGCTGCTTCTACAGGCTCGGTTTTGGGAGGCTGAGGCATTCCTCCGAAAAGCAACGAAGCCAATTTAGCTGCACCTGCCCGATTAGGCTCATCGTCATCGGAAGACTTTTGCTCATCGTCACTCCAGTCCTCGGAATCCATTCCTCTTTGAGATGCCCGCTGCGCCTCCAACTTTTTCTGGTTCACGGGTGTAGTATCCGTAGGTTTGAAGAATGGGTTGGTATTGGCCTGGCCTGTTGCTCCACTCTTGGCAAACGGATTGCTGTCATGGACTGGGGACTTTTGGTCCACAGAAGGTGTTTGAATAGGCATAGAAACATTGGACTGCAGATTGGACTGTTCACCAGAACCACCTGGACCACTAGAAGTTACTGGTACACTTGATTGTCCAGTGGACTGCACAGAATCAGTCACTGGAACATTGGATTGTCCAGTGGATTGCACGCTTGCTGGGGTAGATGAAGTGTTCACTGGAGCTGAGTTCACTGATGGAACTACAGGGACAGCTGGAGTGGCTTGGCTAACAGTAGGGTTCTTGATGTTCATTGGAGTGTACAGAGGCGTCTTGGGCTTCAAGTCATCGTCACTCCAATCATCATCCGATTGGTCCTTCATGCGCTTCATTTCCTCTCTGAGCTTTGCAAGCCGTGCCTCCTTGTCCTGGACCTTTTTCAAAGCCCTTTCTTTCTTGCGGGCCTCCATCTCTGCTTTCTGTTTGAGGAGGAGCTTGTACTCTTCATCATCATCTGAGGTGTCTTCATGAGTCTCCGACTGCGCAGGTTGTGCTGGAGCAGACGAAGCTGTAGATTGTACAGTAGACTGTGCAGATTGAGTAGGAGCAGGAGATTGAACTGCGGGAGACTGGACAGCAGGTGATTGCACAGCAGGTGATTGCACAGCAGGTGATTGCACAGCAGGTGATTGCACAGTAGCTGACTGAACTGGTGGTGGGGCTAGAACTTGTGCAGGAGGTTGAACTGGAGCCTTAGCTGCCGGTTCTGGACTGGCGACGGAACTTGCGGGAGTGCCCGTTTTATTCCGTGAGATCCCCAACTTGGCCAACCTCTCGTTCATTCTTTTCTCAGCCTGAGCCTTGATATAAGCAGACCGTTCCTCCGGTGTCGTGTATGCCGGTTTAGCCCCACTTGGCTTCAGGATTGCCAGACTTCCAGTACTTTGTGGAGTCAGAATTGCCAGAGTTGCTTGACTCTGATTCTGACCCTGACCCTGACCCTGACTCTGACTGGCCTCTTGTCTTCCAAATGCCTGCAATTCCTGGATGAATGTCTTCAAAGTATTGGAAACACCTTCACCTTTCTCCCATCTCCGAACATCCGACTCGCTCTTCAAAGATACCTGCAAACGGGACGCAGCACTATCCTCCAACTCCTTGATACTGGCCTCGATATCCTTGATCATATTGGACTGGTCATCACGTTCCTTATTGGACTTTTCCACCACCAGCTGCCATTTGATGTCAGCATCTGCATCTGAGCCCCCGGAAACTTGCTTCCCGGTCAATGCGGCCATGCGCTGCCTCAAAAGCTGCTTGGACTTGGCTTTTTGCCGGTCACTTTCGGTGATGGTACCATTGGGGCCCGTGGCTTCGATGGCCGAATTTTCGGGGTTCCATGAAGGGTACTCCTTCTTTAAGGATTTCTTGGCCAACTCCGTCTTAGCCTGTGCAATATCCACGTTGACTTGGTGGATGCGCGAGATCAACATGGGCACTTTATCTCTGGTGTAATGGTCCAAAGACCTCAATAAAGCGGACTTTTCGTCATTGCCCAGGCCCAGAGGGGAGGTCAACTGGGATTGGATCTGCAAGATTTGCGATTTCAAGGTCTCGATTTCCCGGAAATTGGCCTCTTGCTCCCGCTTGACTCCAATGGACTTGTGCTGGTCCTCCACATCCGTAGCGTCCAATAAGATCTGTTTTTCTCTGATCAACTTTTTGAGATCACTAATGGTCAAATCATTAGATTTGGAGCTAGACACATTGCTCTCCTTGACCTCCACTGCATTCCGGGATCTTCTCCGGGAATTGGAAATGTAAGCGAGCTCATCGTCGTCATTCTTGAACCGAGATGCACTGGTGCTTGCTTTGGGTGCTGCCTTCTTTGCACCCGTACCTCCTTTGAGTGAATTCTTCAACGAATCCACAGAAGCCTGGAGGTATTTGGCCGAGGGAGGCACCAACTCAGGAGGAAGACGCAAGGGAATCTCAAGTCCATTCAATCTCCTGTACACAAGGTGCATGGCCACGGCAAACTCGTCTTTGTTCAACTTGCCCCGGTTGCTCTCGTCGCAGAGACTCCAGATGGACTCCAAATCAGGTCTGCTGAGCCCAGACTTGCTGAAAATGGTAATGGCCACGTCGCCTTCAATAAACCCTTTGCGGCTCTTGTCCCAAGCGGCAAAAACCCCATCGTAAATCTGTTTTTCCTGCTTGGTAATGGCCCACGTGACATTCTCCTTTAAGCGTCCGCCCATGGCATTTTGGAGGTTGTTGCTGGGGAGCTGAGATGATGGCAAGAAGTGCAGTTGCATTGCATTCAAACCTGGAAGACCACCGGTTGGCGTAGAAACAAATCCCCATTGGCCGGGTTTTCCAGTAGGCTGAGCTTGCAACGGAGCAGTCTGGAACCCGGTAACTTGGGCATTCTGAAACCCAGTGGCTTGAGGCTGAATTCCCCCTTGAAAACCAGTAGTTTGGGGTTGAATTCCGCCTTGGAACCCGGTGGTTTGAGGCTGGAGGCCTTGGCCTGTGGCTTGGGGCTGGAGTCCAGTTTGAGGTTGGAATCCACCCGTCTGTTGGGTCTGAAATCCGCCTGTTTGTTGAGCTTGGAAGCTTGTTGGAGGCATGGAACCGCCATTAAATCCGGTATTTTGGGCCTTCAATGGACCCGTGGCTTGGGACTGCAACAGAGGCTGAGCAGCCACAAACGATGCCGTGTGTTGCGGCTGCATAGGGATCAAGGTTCCTCCACCAGTTCTCTGGCCTTGAATTGGCTGGAATCCCCCGGTTTGTTGGCCCTGAATAGGTTGAAAACCTCCAGTCTGTTGACTTTGGATTGGCTGAAATCCACCCGTTTTCTGCGCAGTAAACGACGTCACGGGAGCATTTCCCAGCATCCAATCATCTGGCTTCTTCGAGTACAGCGCAAACGGAGTGTTGGCAAGAATGGAGTCAGGGTCTTCGGGCACCGAGAACGAGATGGCATCCACATAGCTCTGCACCTCGTTCAGCCACTTTTCCGGCAATTGCCGGGGCAAAGCATCTCCCTTCAAGGCCATGTTGCACAAGTGGAGAGCCAAGGCAAATTCCGGGAACAAAAGCAGCCCCAGTTTGTTAGTATCGGATAAAGCCCAAACCTCGGCCAAGGTCACGGGAGATAAGCCGGATTTCAAGAGAATATCTCTGGCTGCATCCCCCGAAAGGGCGTTTTCTCCGGCCTGGACAGCTGTCCGGAAAAGTGTTTCGAATTTAGATTGGTCGCTGGCTGTAATGAAGGAGAGCCGAATATTGGGAATCTTCAACTCCTTATTCTGCGGGACCCCGGAAACAGCAGCACTGAACCCCGTGGCTTGGGCCTGGAGAGGTTGCTGGGGCTGAAATCCCGTCTGTTGAGGCTGAAACCCTGTTTGTTGAGGCTGAAACCCCGTTTGTTGAGGTTGAAAACCAGTCTGTTGAGGTTGAAACGTTTGTTGGGTAGTTTGCTGGGCCTGGAACGTTTGTTGGGGCAGGAATCCTGTTTGTTGGCCCTGAAACAACCCCGGTTGCTGCGGCTGGCCAAACTGCTGGCCATACTGACCATACGCCTGGCCATACTGACCGTACTGCTGGCCCATTGGCTGCGTGTAAGCCCCTTGGCCATAGTTGGGTGGCGCATTACCCATTCCGGCGCTTCCCTGGCCCTGGTTCCCGAATCCCTGCTGGTAATTGCCTTGGTTAGCCTGGTACGGGTTGTACATAGGAAGAGGCGGGGAGAAACGGGGAGTGGGGGAAAAAAGCGGGAAAAAAAGGGAGGGCTAAAAAGAAGGGGGGAGGAGTCTTTATATAGGGTGGATTTGGTGGAAGGTGCAGGTTTGTGGGGGAAGTAAGGGAGGGGGTGTGTGTGCCTGGGTAGTTGGCTATGGTGGAGCCGGGTGGAGAGCGTCGAGAAAGAGCCTTGAAACTTGAGGCGCGCACTGTGTACAGGATACTTGATCTTTAACAAGCTAATAGCCCCAGTTTCGACCCCATGGATATTTTAGAGTAATTTGTGGATGTTAGGGTGTTTTTAGGGGATTAAAATTTGTATTGCCCCTTTTTTTTCGGAATTTTGGGGGACGGTTTAAGGGATATCGTGTTACTACGGACCTCTGAGGTTGTATGGTTTTGAGCCCTGCCCTGCCCTCCACTCTACCTCCTCCATCCACCCCCACCAACATACACATAAATAAACATATATATGTCTATATAAATAATCACGAGACTTTAACACAACACTCTCTGCCAGACATTACTATACTTGTATGAACTTCTTTTTATTCTGGAGTACCTTTCACTGGTGTATTGATCTTCCATTGGTGTACTGATGTTTTGGACTCGCACCTATTGTTGCAACACTTCATCCCAGAAAGCGATTTCCAAGTCGGTGACTTTGGCGAATATTTCTCGGAGACGTGCCATTCTCGCTTCACTGGGCCGTTCTTCCTGCACCAAGCGATGCAAGACGTGCTGACCCTGCACATGGGCCTCAGTGTACCAGTCGGAAGTGTAATCCGCCAACCAATCAGCGTACATCTGGTCTCCCGGAACCCCCGAATCTTGCAAGTATTTTTTCCTCTTTTCAAGGCCATAAGCTCCAGCCTCCGCATAACCATGGAGACACGGAGCAAGCGCCACGGTAATGCCGAGGATGTTTTCTTTTTGGCCGATTTCAGTGAGGTAGTCACAGTACTGTACACAAGCCGGGCCTGGAGGCCCCACATCTCCTGTAAACCGTGTCCGGTGCCGTCCCAATTCTTGTAGAATATTTTGGAGGGCATTGGTATGGGCTTGGATCTGCTCAGCTGTTGTAGCCACCGTAATTGAGTAGCCTTGGATCCGGGCATAGTTCTCAAGGTAATAGTAGTCTTGTTTCAAGAAGTACAAGAACTGGCTTTTTGGTAAGGTATCTGTAGCGATCAAGTCAAGGATGTGGTGGTTGATATAATCCTTCCAGTTGTGGGGTTTCAAACTGGTCAACTCCCTACTCACCTTGTCCTCCACCTCCCCAGTATTCCTTTTATCTTCATTATCCACACTCTCTTCCCCAAAACTCCCATCTTTTTCTCTTTTCACCTTTTTGTCTTCCCCGAAACTCCCCGCTTCTTCTTTTTTCACCTTTTTCACCTCCTTGTTAAACGTTGTTTTGCTGTATACTAACCCGATCTGCCCGTTTTCTGTGGCTGGCTCGACGGTATGGTCCAACCTGCCTATGTCCAGAGACATGGAGGAGTGGATATAGTCAATTGCATAGGCCACGGAGGTGTCCAAATCCAAGCCTTTGCTAAGGTTGGCTGCAATGGCACTGGAAAGCGTGCACCCGGTGCCGTGGCTATTCTGGCACTG
Source organism: Metschnikowia santaceciliae (assembly GCA_002374485.1). Lineage (NCBI taxonomy): Eukaryota > Fungi > Ascomycota > Pichiomycetes > Serinales > Metschnikowiaceae > Metschnikowia > Metschnikowia santaceciliae. Next base: position 10,176 of record NKZN01001717.1, read on the forward strand.
GATGAAATTCAGCTTGAACACTGTGACCCTTTGAGGAGTCACTAGAATATCAACCACCAATTGTACCATCACTTGTTTCTCTTTCAAATCTCCCTCGCTTGATTCTTGGCCTTTTTCACCAGCTGTTTCATAGGTATCAAAGGGAATATGTCCTCCTTTCAATAACAAATTCTCACACCCAAGCTTTTCATATAACTCGATAGCAAAATACCTCATATCCTCCACCGTCCCCACTTCTTTGACACCCAAACCCTCGTAGCCGGCCATTTTCCTGGCCTCGTCCATATTTGGAGTGCACAAAAATGCATTAGGAATCACCTTCTCCATGCACAACTTCATGGTGGGATCATCCGATAAAGTAAAGCCGGAAGTGGATACCATGACTGGGTCAACCACCATATAGATTCCAAGGGCTCGGAACTCTTCAATGTACTGAGCCACCACGGAAACCGCTGCTTGTGTAAGCATCCCGGTTTTCACCACCTTAAGTTGAAGCCGACCCTCAGAATACTCCTCCATGACCGCTTGCAAAGTCTGCAATAAATGATTTTTGGGAGTCTCCACTACGGCTCTGATGCCTTTCGAATTCTGGGCTGTTAGGGCCGTGATACATGTGACCCCATAGCATTTATGGGCACTGAACGTCTTAAGGTCCGCCTCGATCCCAGCTCCTCCCGAGCTATCGGACCCTGCGATAGTTAGAACGGTAGAAAGGGTGCTTTGCGTTATGGGCCGCAGCCTCAAGTTTACTTCCATTGCACTTCTACCAACCGGCCGCTGTCGTTGTTATATGTGGGGTTAGAAAACCTCTCACTTTCCCCTCGCCTATGCGCATATGCGCGTAGCGGTCACATGTTCATTGAGAGATTGCATATTGATCCCATCCCATTCACCCATTGATTTATTGACTATCTTCAATTTGGTGTTCCCAATTGAGTAATCCATTGAGTAGTGTATTACCCAAAGTTTGTTTTTGGAATTTGGTCAGTTTGGTCAGTTTGGCTTGTTGATTTGGTGCAGGCTCCATGGGTCACGTGCACTAGACTCACTGCATCAAGGGTCTCAGTTAGGGATGCCACCAAGAAGGGACCAGTTCTCCAAGCTCTTGCTGTGGATTCTTTTCCAAGACCATAACTCCTTTTTGATATTCTGCACTGTTGATATTTTTTTAGGCATCAACATTATTATTTTCATTCTGCATATTGGCCTTTCCATTGTTCATGTAGAGTATTTATACTTATCACGTGCTATAGTCCAAGCAGTCAAAGTCATCAGGCCTGATCAAAAGAAATCAGAGTCAATCTGGGAACTGTAATCCTTCATTTAAAATAGTCCAGCACTGAATGAAGATATCCTAAATGCAGTAGTAAATTCACTTAGGGAACAACGATTAAAACTTTTTTCAAGACTTGTTAAGACAAACTTCCACTGATTCATTATATGAAGGCGTTGCGCATTTTCAGTATTGCACTGATTTCTTAAATGACCTAAATAACCGGTTAGCCTCCCGCTCTTCTTTGTTATTATTCATTAAGTGAGAATTTGAGCCAGTAAAGAAGGGGGTAAGTAACCAGTCGAGATCCTCATGCTTTGTCAAGTTAGTTGAACCAAGCAAATCGGTCTTTATTAAAAGACAATTCTGAGAACTAAACCCACTAAAGCACTCAACCTAAGCCAACTAACTATCAATCACTCTCTATGCAGTCAAGTCGTTTCGACACTGGATGAATCTAATTCAACCACTTCAAAAAAGAATAAGGCTGTACTTGTTAGCATAATCCGTCTTAGTCACTACTAGTCCATATTCCTTAAGCAGTACTAATAGAGAAGTAGTTGGTATTAGTCAGTAATAGTCCCAGTATTCAGTAGTCAGTTGTCAGTAGTATGTTTTCGGTGGTCTGTGGGTCATTCCCAGTGCTCTGCAGTCTTTAGTTTGTTGTCGGTAGCCTCTAACTCAGAATTGAATGTATCAACGAAAGAGTCAGGGACCAAAGCGACACCTTGGTGGAGTCACGTTAACCAAGCCCGAATTTGATAATGAAAGTGACCATCTTTTTTCCGATTCTGGGTGGCCTTTGATTAATCTTAGAGGAAAATCCAAGGTCGATTTTGATGTCAAGTTGGCTGAGGCACAGGAAACTATCGTCAACAACCTCAGCAAGCTGGAGCGGAATAAATACTCCGTCATTGTAAGACACCTGTAGTAGTAGCCGTGTAGTAGCAACCAGCTAGCAGTAACCGTCTAGTAGTAACCGTCTAGTAGTAGCCGTCTAGTAGTAACCGTCTAATTTTAACCATCTGGTTGTAACCCTGTAGTAGTAACCTGTAGTCTGTTGGCTGTAGTCTGTAGTCTGTAGTCTGTAGTGTGTAGTCTGTAGTCTGTAGTCTGTCGTCTGTCGTCTGTACTCAGTTGTATGTTGTCTGTTCTCGATTATCGGTTGTCTGTTGTCTGTTGTCTGTTGTCTGTGGCCATAAGGAGCTCCTCAATTGACTAGTATCAATCAACACACTATAAATCTAGGTTTTTGGCTGGACTTCTTTGGATACTACTGAATTCCATTCCAGAACCCAATTCCAAAGTTTTTGGCCATTGGTCAACATCGAGTGGCCAGGTGGCCAGGGGGGCAGTCCATAGTAAGTCAGCCATAGTCATAGGATTCATTGGTCACTCAATAGTCATAGAGTTAATTGATATTGCCAGTTATTCATAGTGAGAACGTAATCATATTCAAACGAAATGTATAATTATTCACTGACTTAAAGCCTGGTTGCTTTTGTGTATTATTGCTTGGAGGGGGAATTGGAAGGGGGGGATTCACTGCCTTATATATATTTCGCAGTTGGCCGCTCCTGCATGCAAGGTGGCTGCAAAAAAACAGGGCGGGGTGAGAATTTGTCTATAAAAGCGCACCCTCCCCCCCTTGGAATCACCACCCTATTTTTTTAACCCAGTATGTAAATGGTATAACATAATGCGAAGAGTACAGTTCCGAATTGGGTGCATTGAATACTGGAGTGTATTCATATTATATTAGACAAAAAGAAGAATACTACAAAAGCTACAATCGACTCCAGCACTAATACCCATACAGTACTGTCAAACTATCAATACATTTTACCAGGTGATGGATTATCGAATCAGCATTTTATCATTTTAGGGCTTAAGATAAGAAGGATATTTTTTAGGAGGACTTAGAATTTTAATTTGTCTCTCTTCCTCCTAACTCTCCATTCTCCATTATTTACCCTCATTTTAAGGGCTTCATTTCCCTTTTTATGGCTTCCCCCTTTTTATGGCTTTATTTCCCTTTGAATGGCTTCACGTGAAGCTCAGTTCCACGAAGAATATTCGGATACCGTTGACAAACCATGACTAAGGATGTTGTGACTGATAAACTGGGTATCACCTTGACCAAAGGAAACGCTCTTTTGCGTTCTTCCAAAAAGGGAAAGTTGCCTATTGTGGTTTCCAACAAAAAACTGGTGTCGATGATTTCTTTGACTGACTTGCAAAAGAGCCAGAGTTACCCAGACGCCTCCAAGTCGTTCATCTCTAAGCAATTGTTGTGTGGGGCTGCCACCGGTAAGCTTTCTGCATACAGAGCACGTTTGGACAAGTTGGTGGCTCAAGGATTGGACGTGGTGGTTATTGCCTCTTCCAACGGCTGGTCTACGTTCCAAATCGACATGTTCAAGTGAATCATGGAAACGTAACGTGATTTGCAGGTCATTGCAGATAACGTGGTGACCCTAGAATGGGCTGCTTTGTTGATTGAACGTGGTCCTGAAGCTGTCTGTTGATTTCTGTGTATCGTTGGAATACGAAACTACCTAATTCGTTGATGATTCCCCAGAGGAAGGAATCCAGCTACTTAGATAGTTGACAGCGGGGTCAACGAGGTCAACCGGTCGTTGCTAACTGCTTGCGAAAAAACTTTTCAATAGAACAATAACAGTCATCGTTCTTGGTCGTCGCAACCGATAATGGTAAATGGTTTGTGGTTTGTGGTTTGTGACAAACTTGAAACTTCCATTGCCAGGAATGGATGGAGAGGCTTCATGATATCTCGATGGGTACAAATATGCCTATAGTTGCTATAACAGAAACAATTTCATGTGAATTTATTGGGTCTCCTCTAGTTTAGACTAGCTCAAGACTCATTCACACTATGGACATTACCCTTACTCAAGCTGCCTGCTCACTAAACTGACATGTCACAATTTACAGCCGGGTTTTGATCATCTCGGAAAGAATTTTGGGGGTGCGTTTACGGGACCCAACGAACAGAGGCATCAATGTATCCAAACCAATTACTTTGATCTTTGGGCACCAATTACCTTGACCTGTGGCCACCAAAAGTCACTGAAAGTGATAATCAAAATTTGAAGCGGCATTTTACACGTGGAGAACCATACTGCGCAATGGATGATGCGCAACAAGGGATTCCTATCGAAAATGGGTTTCCAAAATCGTTTCGGAACCGGAAGTGGGAGTTACATGCCATGTTTTTTGTTATTAGTCATCATCATCGCTGTTCATGGTTTTGGCAATAATTTTTTCGTTCGTGACTCTTATTCTGGCCATGAAGGCACCCTCATTCACCTTGAACTCGTCGTCAGAATTGCGCGGACTGGCTTTAAACTCCACTACACTCCCCTCCTTCATTGGTATATTCTTGAAGAGAAGCAAAATAATATGTCAAGAAATCAGAAAGTTTGGGGGAAGAGAGGGAACAGAGATGTTAGGGATACAGGGAGGTAAGGACGAGGAGATCGGTCCTCGGACTAGTTATGAGGATCCGCATATGAATCAAGACTCACGACTCCAGCCTTGGTTCGGTTATGTCAGTGGCTGCAACTTAGGTGTAACAAGCCTATGATCTTTAAAGGATTGGGATATTTTGTGTGAGATCAAGTTCGATGGCAATACCGTGCTTAGTGAGGTCAAGCTGCTTATTTCCAGTGAATCGTTTCCAGGAACAATGATATACCGGTGTTCTGGAATATACTGTCGGGTACTCTTGGCAGGAACTCTCCCGATCAGTGATATGAAGGCTCAGAGATGGTTATCAGTGATATCTGTATTGGACTATAGATATCTAATCTTAAGTGATGGAGTTCTTATCCTTTTAGAGCTGGGTTACATTGTCCCTTTTTACCTTTGTTGGGGGCGTTGACGTGCTTTCATCATTTCCTATTCCTATTCTCCTTTGAGGTCAATATACCATAACCTATGCTAACTATGGTATGTTTGAAAATTACGACATGCTGTATCATATGGAAAATGGTTCGAGACTAACAAACCCCTTTGCAGTGTATGGTTGGTCATGTGCAAGACAGCCGAGGAGAACCACCTATCTTGTGGGAAACATTTTTTTCAGTGCAGGTACCAGGCTGATACTACTCACTGGGATAATATGAATACCAGGTCAGGGGCTTATATTCAGTGAACTCTTGCTATTAACTCAGAATATGCACTAATACTCAGCTCATCCTCATGGACTTTTGTTTCTTTGACGCCTGTTGAATCCTGGTTATTTTCTTCAGACTAAAGTTATCTGATATTTCTTAGTGGCCAAGAATGACAAAGAGTGATTGGCTGACAAAGAGTGATTGGCGAGTGATTGACTAACTGTTCAGTGAGTGAGGCCATGACTAAAACCAAGGCAAGGCCTAAGATAGCGTGACTGTAACTCACTGAGACTGACTGATTGACTCAGAGATATTACGAAAATTCCGAAGAGAATTGAGTCTTACAAGAGTCTAGGAAAAAAATCACTTGGACCAAAACCTTGATAATTCATTGAACGGTCTTTAAAAGGTTTTCAAGAATAAACTCAAAGGTTTTCAAGAACGAACTCAAAGGTACTGAATAGTCTGAGTCTGACTGTCTGACTGTCTGACTTTGAGAAAGAATCTTAAGCTAGTGAGTGACTGAGAGATCAAAAGTGACCCCAAACCTTCTGAGACGAAACCTTCTGAGAAAAAACCTTCTGAGACAAAACCTTCCGAGACGCGACAAGAGTGTGATTTTAAAACTTGACAGAACGGAGAACCTTGAAAAAGCAAACCCTTGAAAAGGCAGAATCTTGAAAAGACAGAACCTTGAAATGACAAATCCTGAAATGACAAATCCTGAAATGACAAATCCTGAAATGACAAATCCTTGAAATGACAAATCCTTGAAACGAAAGTTAAACCAAGATGCTTCCAAGAACCAGACCCATCAAAAGATCTCGTACTGATCATGCTTCATTGAACATTGACAACCCCTCTTGTCCTCCTCCTGAAGTAAAAACTTCTTCTGAAATACGCTTCTTCTGAAGTAAACACTTCTCTTGAAGTAAGAAGTGTTTACATATTTTGACGAGACTATGAGGACAGTGTTCTATAGTATGAATCATCCACTGGACATTACTCCATGGTTTATCTCAGGTTCTCCTGGTGCCGAAACTGTTGTTCCGGATCTGGCGTCAACTGATGTCCCAGATCTGGCATTAACAAATTTACAGCTAGATTTCAGTCTTCCACCTCAAAGGGAGAGTGTCTCATGTTTCGAGTGTGATTAGTGACCGTGAGATTTCGGAAGAGGCCGAACGAGGCTGAGAGAACAGTCGTGGGTCTACAAACTTGGGGGTTTGTTACTATACTCAAGGTTTTTTTTGATGCTAAAGAAAAGAGACCCCATGGACTTTGAATGTTTCCATTTCGTATTATAAGAGACCATTTGCCTCTTTTTTTGGTGTACTAAGACTGGAGCCTGCAATACTGCGAATGAACATGAATGTAACTCAAAGGAAGAGAGGAAACACCTACCAAAAACATAATTCATGATAAAAAAAAGTGGTAGTGAATTGAGGACACAAAAAAAGGGAAGAAATAAAAACATGATTATATGGGGACTGGAAAATGGTTGGAGATGATTGGATATGGGTTAAAGAGAAGAGTGTACACGGGGACGTATATGCAGTATAACAAGATTATATGCACCACCGATTATTTTTATATGCAGTATATGGCAGAACATATACCTTCATCAATTTCCAAAAACAATTTTGGCAATTATAAGAGCAGAAAAAAACACAAAAAGTCTCCCAGGGACGAGTCGAACGTCCGATCTCAAGATTCCACCCATTACAGTCTTGCGCCTTAACCAGCTAGGCCACCGGGAGCTTCTTAAAATATACAAAAATTTGGGTAATACCCCCGGCATAGGGTATTTACATTTTAGATCTTTAGCATTTTTATTATTTATGACGGATACTAATTTGGATAAGGCTATGGGACCAGTTAGTCACACCTTGGAATATCGTTTGATACTCAATCTTTAGAATCATAATAATAGACTTTGAATGATAGTCAAATGGTAATACCACGATTTTTTATGCCCTTGGGATGGATATGATATCATCTTTTTTGGTGACACTGATCTATGGTTATGATACCATCATTTTTGATGACACTGGGATGCTTATGATACCATCATTTTTGGTCCCACTGATCTATGGTTATGATACCATCATGTTCGATGACACCAGTAAATTGGTTATAATCCCTTTAGTATAATCCCTTTGGGTTCCAAGATAGGTCAAGCCCTATGCCTGCTTCAACCCGGTGTAGTAGTCAACCAACTCCAACTCACTCTTCAAAGTATCCTCCCTGTACCCCACCCTTATATCCGGCACATTGGTCTTTTCGATATCATTTCCAGCCACGCCCGAAAGTGCAAAGTCCTTCCCGAGCCAGTGTTTCTTAATCAGCCACTCGTAGCCCGACTGCAACACTGAGTTCTTGGCCAACTCACACATATCCACTCCGGATAACTTGTAGATCTGTGCAGCCACTGAGTACTCCTCAATCAACGGTTCTTTGGTATAGGAAAATTGCAATGGGTCATCAGTGGAGAGCGACACGTTCAAGCCCTTCTTAAAGAAATTGTAGAACGGGTTTTTGTCGTAGGTCAAGAACAACGCATTGTTGGATAACGGCGACATGGCAAGCCCGATCTGGTCCAAGTAGTAGAGGTATTGGATAAAGGGCAATTTCCGCAAGAGGATTCCATGGGAAATGGAATGGCAGGTCAAAAAGGCCGAAATCAAGTGCTCGGGGTCTCCGGCTTCTCCACAATGCGGCCGTAATACAAATGTATTGTAGCCCTGTGCCAGCCTCAACTCATTCAACGATACCATATTGGCATATAAGTAGTAGAGGTAGTAGGAGTAGGGTGGATTGTTGGTGTAATCCCATTCCTTGGATGTAGGGTACTTTCTGGAGTTGAAAGGTTTGTCCAGTTTCGACTCATCGTCCACGGAATCAAAGCCCACCACCCGTTGCAAGAAGTAATGGAGCTTGGGGTCGCTCTGAGGCTTCAAAGTCACCTGGTACAACGGCCAGAATAAGTTGTGGAGGATCTGCTGGAAGTTATTGACGTTGCCGTTTTTCTGGTACAAGTCGTAGAGCCGTGGGACTTGGATTAACCACCGCACATTATGGCTGACCAACTTGTTATCGATCACCCACGCAGCCAACTTGCTCCATTCATCCTCTGAACGTCCATATACCGAGATTCTCAACTCGTTCATCTGGTACTTGGAGCTCTCGAGGTCATGGAACACCTGCTGGGTGATTTCAGCCAAGTACCGTCCATCAATGAAATTATCGGTCTTCAAGAAAATCTCCCGTAATCTCGACTCGCCTATCGGGTTATACTTCAAGTTGAACTTGTCAAACCGGTGGAACGTGTCCGTATGTGCATGCATGTCCAAGGTATCAATGGAGAGATCATATGCAGTAAGCTTCAAGGACTCAAACACTTCCGATAACGTCAACAACTTGCCGTCTCTGAAAATGACCTGCTCGTCGGGCTCCGTCTTTAACTTGTACTTAATGAACCGCAACAAGTGTTTTTGGTTCATGCACGCCAGGTGGTGGATATGTGTATCGACCTTCCGGACGTTGTAGAAGTCTCTATGGGGGTTCTTTTTGGACTGAGCATTTTCTTCAAACTCGTTAAGCAACGAGTACATGTTCCACTTTGTTTCCAAGTACTGAAGTCTCTTAAAGGCAAAGGATTTGGTGGGACCATCGGAAGAAATGCGAATGAGCTTATTCAAATCATGGTAATAATCGTGTAAAGTGGGAATGCACCCTAAAGACTCTCCACTGGCCTTCTCCACCACCTGGTAAACACAGTCGTGGTTGAGGCGGACTTCAAAATCTGCAGAAACGTCTGTATCGGGAATCTGGACCTTGGAAAAGTCAAACTCCTCCTCTTTTTCGGGGTGTTGGCCCGGCAATTGGTTGAATTTGTTCTTCAGCTTATACGTAGGCATCGGAGGCGGAGGGTAGATGTCCCACAGAGGCATATTTTTGGGGTTGGACCGGTCGTCTCTCTGTAAAGAGCGGTCGAGGTAGTCATGGCGTAAATTCAAGCACTGTTTCACGTTGCAGAACAACTCAATCAACTCCGAAGATGGGTACATTTCTGGAAGAGCGTTGGCCAGGCTCTTGGAGTCCTGCGTATGGTTATTGTTGTGTGCAGCCGTATTAGGAAGCGGATGGTACCCTAAGTCGTGTTTTGGGAAGTCGATAATCAGGTGTCTATGAGGAGAAGAACCCGAGCGGACATGAGAGCCACTCCGATGACTGGACACCGACTGGTTGGAGCCACTCCGGTGGTGTTCTGCTTCGGGGACTGCATCGTTGGTTTCCTGGAGTGCCTCGAAAGCACGTACCTTCAAATCGTGGTCTTTCATGAAGCGGTCTTCATGGGAGGAGAAGTGAGCCAGGTTGTGTGACCGCAGGAGAAGTGCCTCATCATCGGAATCGTCGAATGTGTGGTGTTCATCAACGGGAGATCCCATAGGTGAGTCGGCCATGTTTAGTCAGTGGTCAATTTCAAGCACTGAGTTATCAACAGTCAAATCACAGTAGTCAGTCGAAAATCAGTAGTTATCACAATTGGTATATCAGTAACACCAATGGAGATGACAATTAGTAGATTGGCAGCGTTTAACAAGTAGTGGCCACTCTAGGAGTATCACAATTGGAAGTACTAGTCAATAGATATGGTTGACAAGTAGTACTAAGAATGAGTAAATGATAAGCAGTATCAACAGCAATCCTTATTGGTAGTCAATCGCAATTGAAATTGGAAATGGTAGACGATACTCAGGGATTGAATAGTAGATCAATAGTCAATAACCAATTCACAATTCAAAAAATTCAGACCTGGAGCTGACAATTCAGTTTTTCAATCAAAAATCACAATAGCAAGTCGATTCAGTATGCCAATTCTCAGTATCGCGAACAGTAATAACCAATAATGAGTAATAGCCAATAGTGAGTAATAGCCAAAAATCAGTAGTAGCCAATAATCAGTAGTAGCCAATAATCAGTCAAGCGTGGAAGGCTAATGCAATAATTGCTAGTCCTTTCTTAAACCGAAAATTAGAAACCAATAATCAATCAGTCACTCCTTGTCAAATTAAATCAGCAATCAGCAATCAACACTTGATCAATATCAGCAACCAGTCAAATATCGCCAATGTATCAGTCAATAGTTAAACAAGATCTCCCTTTCAATAGTCAAGAGTCAGTAACCACTAGTCAATAAGCAATGTTTAATCAACTCAATAGTCAATATTCAAAAACCAATGTTCAATCAATAGTCAAGAGTCAACCAGTCAAGATTCTATTAGTGAGTCTTGAACCAATAATAGAATAAGCAATAATTAGACAATCAACAATCAGCAAACAGCAACAATCAGTTACCAGTCAAAAGTACAGTAACCAATGTTTAATCACGAATCAGTAATGATATGCAATATTCAAAGTATCCCTTGATACTAATCTCCAGCCAATACTCTATCAGTCAGTGACTCAATAAGAAATAGTCAACGAATAGACACTCACTCACTCAATTATCTTATCTATCACTGAATAAGAAATAGTCAGCCAATATATCCTTCAGTAAATCCTTCAGTATCAATGTTTAATTGTCGTATCAAAGATCAACCAGTAATTCCTCTCGTATCAATAATTGTTAATTCTGCTCAATCTTCTTAATTGAGGAATTGAGGAATTGAGGAATTGAGGACTTACCGAATTGGGGGGGGTTGCCAAATTGGGAAGAAAAAGATGATGATGGTGAGGAGGAAGTTAATGGTTTGGGTTTGGCTTGGCGGTTCAGAGGTTTGGTGGTTTGGTGGTTTGGCGGTTCAGAGGTTTGGGTTTTAGTTTGGTGGAATGGCAATGTCATAGGTGGGAGTGCATATAACACCCGCTGCGCGCGCAACCATTAAACTTGTAAGTGGGCTTAGAACCAGAGCTGTAGTTGTTAGGATCGGTCGAAATGACAGGAGATGAATTTTTGGTGCTGGCCTTGAAATTGGATTCTAGTTGAACCGGGGGTTATCCACGGAACTCCAGAATATAAACGCCCTCGGCGGCATACTATACCTCAGGGATCCACATTGCCCTCGGTGATCTAGGAGATGGCGCACCCGGCTCGCACCCGGCTCCCTCCCCGGTGCTCGCGCACTTCTTGCCCCGGTTCTCGCCCTCTCCTGCCACTCCTGCCACTCAAGTCGTGTCATCCTTAACTCCGGTCGTGCCCTTCCCAATCTTGTCGTGCCCTTCCCAAGTTTTATCATGCACGTACTCCAACTGATCGTGCCATGCTCATAAACCCACAAGTGGTCCCCTCCATGAGTCGCGGCCTCCATGAGTCGCGGGGTACCCGCTCTCTCCTTCCCTCAAACGACTCCCCGTTTTGTCAACGGCCCCGCGCAGGACAATTTTCGCCCAAGCCGCTCCACAAACGTAACCCTCCTCGCGTTATCTTGCCGTTACCTGTCGTAATGACAATCGCCACTGCCCCTGTCCAATGTATAAATACCAAGCCCTCTCCGGCCCAGTCCCTCATTTATATTTCACTTTAACATTTCATCATCCCTTTTTGAAATATTCCCCCCATCACACACACCATGAGTATGTCCACTATTTCCACTCTCTTTCCACTCTCTTTCCACTCTCTTTACCATAATCTCCAATCATTAATGGAGTAGATCTGAGTCTAAATTGATAGATTGGATTTGGAGTCTTTTTGGTAGATAAGAATTTGAGTCTGAATTGATAGGTCAAAATCGCAATCTGAATTGATAGGTTTGAATCTGATCCTATCGAATTGGTAAATCTCGAATCCAGAGTCTGATTGGTTCTGATTGGTTTTGATCAATTCTGACCAATTGGAATCCATCAACGAATCTGTCATCGAATCTACCATCGAATGTATTAGTCCTGACCAATTGGATTCAGAATCTTATTTGGTTTGACCAATTAGAACCTAGAACCCATAGCCAGTTGATACAACAGTCTCTAGGATGTGATTGGTTAGATCAATTAGAATCTGATCTGATTTGACTTTATCAATTGATAGACTAGAATCTGATTTGACTCTGACCAATAAAGATCTAATCTATGGATCTGGTTCTGTCAATTAAAAGATCAGAATCTGATTGGCTCTGATTGACTTGATTCTGATTCTGGCTCTGATTGACTTGATTCTGATTCTGGCTCTGATTGACTTGATTCTGGTTTGCATCTGGTTTGATTCTGATCAATCAGAATCTTTGATCTATTGGCCTGCTTCAAATAGTGCAGACTCTAGAACCAGATTTTATTATCAGAATCTGACCAATAGGATCCAAATCTCATCTATCGATTTCATCTTCAATCTTTTGCTAACATCAGCTGAATACACATTCCATAAGGAAAGAAAACTTAGCATCATCACTGCTCCGTTCTCCGGAGGCCAGCCCAAAGGAGGAGTGGAATTGGGCCCCGAGTATATCTTGAACAACGGATTCGAGAGTCAATTGAAGGGCTTGGGCTGGGACACCAAGATCGAAAACCCCTTGGACGGAAAGGACTTGGAGTCTCATAAATCTGACACCAAGGATCAGTATGGAGTCAAGAATGCTGGGCTCGTGAGCGAGTGCAACAAGGCCATCTTTGAGGCGTGCCAGAAATCAAAGTCTGAAGCAAGATTACCGGTTACCATTGGAGGAGACCATTCTATTGGAACAGCCACGGTGGCCGCCGCTTTGGAAGCTAATCCCGACACCTGTGTATTGTGGATCGATGCTCATGCTGATATCAACACTGCCAGTGGGACGGAATCCGGCAATTTGCATGGATGTCCTGTTTCGTTTGTCATGGGGCTTGGGAGAGATAACTGTCCCCCGGATTTCGACTGGGTGCCGGCCAAGTTGAAGCCCAACAAAATCGCATACATTGGCTTGAGAGATGTGGACAACGACGAAAAGAAGATCTTGAAGGATAACAATATCCCTGCGTTTTCCATGTACCATGTGGACAAGTATGGTATCGGCAAGGTGGTGGAAATGGCCTTGGACAAGGTCAACCCTGACCGCAAGTTCCCCATCCACTTATCGTATGATGTGGATGCCATTGATCCTGCATTTGTGCCTGCCACGGGCACTCGAGTGGATGGAGGCTTGACATTGAGAGAAGGTTTGTTCATTGCAGAAGAAGTTGGGCTTACTGGACTCTTGGCATCGATGGATATCGTCGAGACAAACCCCAAGTTGGGTGAAAGCGAGAGCCATATTTTGGATACCGTCAATGTGGCGTGTGCCATTGGCCGGTGTGCGTTGGGTGAGAGTTTGTTGTAGACAGAGAAGTGTCTATGAAGTATTTTGGAGTGAAACGAATGTCCAGGAATCATAGTGGAGTCTATGAATCGTAATTGGAGTGGAACGAATGTCTATGAATTTTAATGGAGTAATCGAATGTCTATGAATCATTTTGGATTGAAATGAATGACATTGAAAGGAGAATGGATGTAGATCTAGCCACTAAGAGTCTAAGGGATAACCAAGAGCTGCAATGTCAATAAGGTGATTGTCATGATGGAGTCGTACACCTCAAAGTATACAGATATCCTAGGTCAAAGGTAGAGAAGAGATTAATATAAGAGTATAGCAGAAAGAAATACCCAAGGTATGAGGTAACAGAGAGAGTAAGGGGAAAGGGAGCTGAAAAGAGTAGAACAGATTAAAGAGTAGAATGAAATAAAGAGAGGAGTAAAGAGTATAAAGAGTAGAGTAGAGTAGAGTAGAGTAGAGTAGAGTAGAGTAGAGTAGAGTAGTATAAAGAGAAAGAGAAAGAGAAAGAAAGGAAGAGTAGGGGTAGAGTAAAAAAGAGGAGAAGAGAAGAGAGAGTTGAAGCGGTGGAAGTAAAAGAGGTTAGTAAAAAACAGAAGTCAAAGGTGGGTAGAGGTTGGTAAAAAACGAAACTCAAAGGTAGGGGATGTTGCCCTTTTATAGAATTCAGGGGCTTGTTCACAAACGCGAGTTTCCCGTTCACGTGCGCATAAGCCATGCACATTTTTGCAGCCAGTGTGCGGGGAAGGGAATATTAAAGGAGAAGATACGCGGCGACCCAAAACTATAAAAGGATCCAGATCCGCACCTTTTGAAATCAACATCAAATTTTCTGGCGACTGGTGGAGAGGTCAGTCACCTATAATTAATGTTCAAGGGAATTGTGGTTATTTGAATGGAAACATGAACATATGGATTTGGTGGTGGGGAAATTGGCCATAAAGGATGGTCAGGTTAATTAGAACGTGATTGGAATAAGACTATATATGGATTTGATGAAGAGACTGTATGTGGATTTGATGGAGAAACTGTATGTGGATTTGATGGAGAAACTGTATGTGGATTTGATGCAGAAACTGTATGTGGATTTGATGGAGAAAATGTATGTGGATTTGATGGAGAAACTGTGTATGGATTTGGTGGTGGAAGAATTGACCACATACGAACTGTCTTGAAAATTGTTTCACCTTATTCAGTTATAAGGATCATCAAGAGGAAACCGAAGAGATGTTAGTTAAAGTATTGCTATCAATTTTGCAGAGGTATTAATCGAATATGGAGTCATCCAGTACTTCAAGCTCATTTCGATATACTTATTCCTTCAAAACTACTAACTTCGTTCCTTTACAATCTCAACGCATGAACAAGCAAAGACCTGGTCCTACTCACTCTCCTACTCCACTACCCACTATACTAATCTAGTATAGAGTTGAAGTACGAGCATACTAGTACTAATAAAGTGGTACAAGAGATCTAACTGTGACTTTACTTTGATCCCACTCACCAAAACGAAAGCCATATCCATCATACATTATACTATCCACTCAAAACTTCTTATCCAAAGCCTGGCAAAGACATATCCCCACCAAATCGTGAATATATATCTGCCTCGAGATGCTGATAATAGACTACAACAGTTACTGGTTGGATACTTACGCTTCTGTGTCCGATACAACTCCAGTACATCTCAACATTTCATTTTCTCAACTTCATTTGGAAACTACCTACAGATTCCCCCAGATGATAATACCAAACTCCAGTTATTCATTCTTTTTTTATTACTAAGCTATTTACTAATATTTTTAGGATTCCAAGGGTCGTTGTCTTTGAGGGTTCATATTTTATGTTTAGAAACTCCTGCTGACTTTCCCGAAAGCAATGTTTTGGGGAGCTTTCAAACATCCATGAAATGTTAGTCTCCTTTGTCGACATGTCGGCTTCAGGTAGGGTCCCTTTTCTTCAATTTGCTTAGGAGTTTTTTTTCTTTTGATCTTTTTCTTCCTCTTCTTCTGATTCTCCATTTGGTCTCTTGCTGGGTTGATTTGTTGGTTTTTGGAGGAGGGGGGCCCTGGACCTTGGGAGGCTATGAGAAGCGAGAGTGTGGTTCGAAGTCTAGTCACTATGAATATTAGAAATATTAGAAATAGTGATTGCATGTTAAGGTTTGAGAAACGATTTAGGGTTTCTCTCTGTGTTGGTCTTTGAGTTTCTGTTAAAGTTTCGGTTCTTAAGATTTTGTTCTTGAGTTTTTGTTCTTGACTTTCAGTTCTTAAGTTTTTGTTCTTAAGTTTTTGTTCTTAAGTTTCAGTTCTTAAGTTTCAGTTCTTAAGTTTCAGTTTTTTATGTGTTTTTGCTTTGAATGTTTTGCTTTGAATGTTTTGCTTTGAATGTTTTGCTTTGAGTGTTTTGCTTTGAGTTTTTTGACTTGAGTTTTTTGCTTTGTGTGTCTGTGTTCTGGTTATATGGAGAAAGTGGTGGTAAGAATGAGAAAAATGGGGGAGCCTGGGGTTTATATACTCGCAGTTTGTCACAATGGCTGCGAAATCTGGTATGCTCATTTTCTAGTCGGGCACACAAAGATTTCTGTCTGCACATACTACTGTTACTAGATTTATGGTATGTGAAATTTTGGTACCGATTCTGGTTTGGATTTTGGTATGGATTTTGTATGAAGGATTTTGGCATAGAGGATTTTGGCATAGAGGATTTGGATATGCCGACTTCGATTTGTCCATTCCCATGTCCTCAATTATCCACTGAACAACGCATATTGTTATATCTTCATCCAACACCAGGATGTAGGTATGATACGCTACAGAGACAGTTATAGACCTCATTTGTGGACCACCAGTCTCGCAGTCGAGGCCCGTTCTCAATTCATAATGGAACAATTGGATTGATTGTCTTTCTGACGTATTACACTAAAAAAGAAATCACAAAATACTACAAAAAAGGGAAAGGAAAAAAATTACAAAAAAAGAGAAAGGAAAAAGAAGAAAAGATCCAAAAACAGAAAGAAAGAGAACATTAATAATCACTGGAATCTCGAGCTATAGGCGTTTATGTCTATACGCAGTATAATCTAGAGGTATAGTCCAGTTGTCTGGTCTGGAATAGTCTAGAAGTATACTACTCTGGAAGTCTAGACGTATACTATTCTGGAACATCTAGAAGTATACTACTCTGGAATAGTCTAGAACGTACTCTAGTCGGGAGATATTTGGAGCAAAATGAGAATGATATCGTACTCGAATATCAATAACCTCTAGAGGAAATTGTATTCGTTGAATCCTTCCGTTTTCCCAAAGGGGGTTTTCCCAAAGGGCTTGAAAATATGTGTGATTACATTTAAGGCTATACGGACAGAAGTGAAGATTTGAGTATGGTGTTATCTGCAGGACATTCTGATGATTCAGAGAGATTTACCCAAATCAACTTTATTAGAAGTTCAGTTGAGTGTGAGGCTATTTAATTCACTGGTCAGGTATGCTATGTTTATGATTCACGAAATACATAGCACTGAGTCAGTTACATCAGCTAACAGGTGCCAGCCATCCAAAGGGGTATACGGGATTATAGATGGGTGTACGGGACTTTCTTTTTTTTAAAGTCTTCATTCATCCATCCCTTTTGCGGTAATGTGAAAAAGGCAGGTCTTAGGGAGAAAACATCATCGGGTGGCTGTAACATGGTGGAGTGCCAATATCGATACCTACCCTCTGTGGAAAAACTCCCGATCTAAGCCAAAAAAAGTGACCAGGTGATCCCAGAGGACCTTTACTATATCAAGAACATTCTTGACCGGCCGCTTTATGGGCAGCCTTTACTCATAATCCTTTCTTCATTTCAGCATCAATCCACCACTAACAAGAGCAGTCAACCGACCCTTACTTTGGAGAGTATATCGGTCTTTATACAAGACCTATAGCCAGTCTCATAACCTGTGTCAGATTTCGTGTATCTATCGATCACATGTTTCATGTTAATCTGTCGACCATTCATCTGGACTTTTCCGGACGTTTTTAGTGTCCTTGATGAATTCCGCGCACTTGTGCGTGGTCGGTCACGTGTCTTGCGTTTATCACGTGGTTCAATGGTTGATCTATATGGGTGCACAGGTTTATCTTTATCTGTGTACAGGTATATCTTTATCTGTGTACAGGTTCATCCAAATATATCAGATTTCAGGCGATATCTATTTCTGGTTTTGACGTTTGGTGGGGGTTAGGCTGGAGTTGCCCTAAGTAATGGGTGCAATTTGGTCTGGTATAGTGGGGCGCGCCCCGTGGCCCTCGTGGCCCAGTTAATTAGCGAGGGTGATGATTCTGTTTGAGGATTGTTTCAGGATTGTTTCAGGACTGTTTCATGTTTGCATCATAGTGGTTCAGAGTGGTTCAGAATATTCTATAATGTTTCATAACTGATTCTTGTGTTTCAGAATTGTTTCATGTGTGTTTCAGATTCTTTAATGTATACGATTGGTTGGTGCAATGACACCGCAAACAATAGAAAAGAGCTTCGGTTGCATGCAACAAAGCGCGGTGAGAGCATTTAGGTTGGATGGCGGGGGGAGGGGGGGCTTATACGTAGGCCGTCACCTAATACTCTTTCTCAATACACACCCCAATTCACAACCCCAATCCACTTTTGAAATAAAAAAACAAAACAGCTGTAGTAATGTACTATATACCGTCCCGTTCGTCCCTTCAGTCTATGTACACTCTTTTTCTCCTGTGTGCACTCCTGAAACTTTCTCTCTATTCGCTACGCTACAGTAATCCAGCTAGCCTCGCCAATCGCCACTTACATGCACTCCCGCGATAAGCGCATCGGCCTATATAAACCCACACGCTTCCCGTCTCTTCTTTCTACAGCCATCAGTGGTATTCTGCACACAGCGTCAAATCCAATAGGGCCAGCGAACACACGTTTTACGGAGGCACTGATTTTTTACTCCCTGTCTTCTTAAGGGTTTTTTTCTTTTGATTTGAGGCGTTTTGTCCTTTGATTTGAGGCGTTTTGTCCTTTGATTTGAGGCTTTTTCTTCTTTGATTTGAGGCTTTTCCTCCTTTGATTTGAGGTTTTTCCTCCTTTGATTTGAGGCTTTTTGTCCTTTGATTTGAGGTTTTTCCTCCTTTGATTTGAGGTTTTTCCTCCTTTGATTTGAGGTTTTTCCTCCTTTGATTTGAGGTTTTTCCTCCTTTGATTTGAGGCTTTTCCTCCTTTGATTTGACGTTTTTCCTCCTTTGATTTGAGGCTTTTCCTCCTTTGATTTGACGTTTTTTTGTCCTAAAGTTGTTTGACGTTTTTTTGTGCTTTTCTTTTGTGTTTTTTTGTGCTTTTTTGTCCTACGTTAGAGGTTATTGCTTACTAGATTGAAGATGAAGTTCGGAAAGACATTTGCTTCCCACCAGATCCCTGAGTGGTCCACCAATTATATGAACTACAAACACCTCAAGAAGACCATCCGCAACTTCGATAACCTCATCAATTACCAACGGGACTCGCCGCTTGATCTCCCGGAACTCATAGCCAATAACTTCTCGCAGTTCTTTTTTGAGCTTGATTATGATATTGAAAAGGTGTCTCTGTTCTATAATGCCACCTTTGCCGAGTACAATCAACGGCTGACGCGAATCATCAATGCTTTGGGTTTCTCCAATGGCGTGATTACGTTGCAGGTGGATACTACCGATGAATTGGATGAGATCGTGTCGATTTTGTTGGAGTTGCGCTCCATTTACCGCAATTTAAAGTGGTTTGGTGAATTGAACAATAAGGGTTTTGTGAAAATCCTTAAGAAGTTGGATAAGAAGTTGAGTTACCTTTCGGTGGTGGTTAATGACCAGATTACTGCAGCACACGAGGCCTCTGACCTGAATTCCACTACTAAACCCGTACCTTTAACATTGACCTGTGATAATAAAGACTCCTACCTTTATACACGGGTTCCTAACTTGCCCTTCGCTAATGGTATCGATTTATCCAAAGGGCTCCAAACCATCAACGAGATCCTCAACCAATTGGCCCAGCAACAGATTCATTTGCTGAAACTTGCCGTCAATTCTTCCGATAAACATAGCTTGAAGCTTGGAAAAAATAAGAAGTACTCGTTTGACCAGGATTTCATGCAACACTTTTACGATATCATCATCCAGAACGATGGAGAGAAATTGGGCCACGAATTGGCCAAAATCCCTCAAAACCAGCGCCTGCTCAAGTTCCTTTTATCTTTGTTAAATAGAGCTACTTTGGATAGCTCTTTCAAGTGTATTGATACGTTATTTGAAGAGCTCAAACAAAAAAGAAAGAACTTGGAGGAAAAATCAGAGCAAGACACTCAAAATCCGGATGTTCTGGCCCAAAAACTGGTTTATCTTGAAGACCCGTTGGATATTTCTGGGAGAAACTTCTTTCACCAACATGTTGTTTCTTTAGGAAAGAAACAGGTGACTAAGGACCAAAACCAGGTGGTGCCCGGCGAATCCACCGACTTGAGCCGGCTCTACACCAACAAATCCGGCCCAGACGGAATCCAATTGGCTACAATTCGAATCGACGGTTTGAAGTATATCTTTGACAAAATTTCCGGCAGAACAGACCTTCAGCACTTGCTTTTGGATAAAGATATCTACAAGAGGACGCCGTTGCACTATGCAGCACAGTACGGTACCAAAGACGTGACCAAGCTCATTTTACAGTATCTTCTGCAGTGGGATTTGATCAGCAATCACATTTCGTTTGATGATGTGGGGGTTTGGGGCGACCAGGAGGGCTTAACTCCGCTCCACCTTGCTATAATCGGCAAGCATCCCAAGACGTTCCAAAACCTCATTGCGTTTGCGTTGTGTCCTCTTTCGTGTCCAAACTTGCTTCTTTTGGCTACTCGTTTAGGATGTCATGAAATTGTGAAATATTCCATTTCCAATGAAATTGTGGATGTGGATTATACTGATGCGGAGAACAATAACGAGACTGCACTCTACATTGCGTCCAAATCGAATTTCCTCCCCCTCGTGAGGTTCCTCTTGGAAAACGGAGCAAACCCTGAGTTGGGTGAGCTCGTGTTTGGATGGACTCCGATTTTCGCCGCTGCTGCCGAAGGTTTATTGCCTATTATAGAGGCCTTGAAGGAATTTGGGGCACATTACCACTTGACAGACGATTCGGGATGGTTGCCCATGGAACATGCATCCTTGAGAGGTCATTTGGCTGCGGCTGATGCTCTTCTTCCAGAAGACCCCAATCTTTTGCTATACAATATCGAGGACCCCACTAAAAATATTCCTAGAGTGGCCAACCCACTGTCCAAGTCAAATCTGGCTACTACATCTCCGTTCATGGCTCCCATCAGCGAGGAAAACCTCCTCTCTACGCTGTCGATCGATAAACTTCCCGAACTGAACCGGAACGCAGTGAGTGAGGTTTATAGACAGTTTAAACAATTGGACGTTTCAAGACTGGAGCTGGCCAATCTGGATGACCGCGATACTCTTTCGGTATCCACCAGGAACATTTCTCGTTCGAGATCCCCAGTCAACCGAAGGAAACAGAAACCTATCAAGTCGTTTGGCCATAAGTTCTTGGGTAAAGACGAGAAGTTGGTGCTCATAACATTGGGGACCACCGATACACGTGACCAGCAGAACGTAATCGACTTGAACAAAATCTCGATGACCCAGAGTTTCTCCACGGAATTGGACACTGCTCTTTCGTTGGTGGTTACGTGTCACAGCAGATTAACCAATTCCATCATTGAAACCCCCGTGACTGTGGATTTACCATTAGAAGATCAGCATGGTCATGCTACAGACCCATTGATGTTCACATTAACGAATGGTCTCGATATCAGTGATGTGTACGTTACCTTCGATATTGTTCCAACGTACCAATACTTTGCTCCGGAAAAAGATACGTTGATTCCGTCGGCCAATAAGATTTTGGGGCGTGGTATAGCATTATTGGAGACGGCATATTCCAAAGTTGGAGCCAATTTGCGCTCTTTGAACAATACAGTCACTGTGCCTATCATGGAGCATAGCACATTACTGAATATGGGCAAAATCCGCTTCGAGCTCATGTATGTGACTCCATTTATCCATTCCCAGATGTCCATCCATAGATCTGACACATACTGGAAACAACTTGTGTCTACCAGAGTCATAGGACACCGTGGGTTGGGCAAGAACTTCAACAATAAGAAATCGTTGCAGTTGGGTGAAAATACCGTGGAATCATTCATTGCTGCTGCCTCTTTGGGAGCCAGTTACGTGGAGTTCGATGTGCAGTTAACCAAGGACTTTGTTCCAGTGATCTACCATGATTTCTTAGTGGCCGAATCCGGGGGTGATATTCCTATGCACTTATTGACGTCGGAACAGTTTTTCGGGCTCAACGAACATGAAAAAGAAGCAAAAGAGCGGTTTGCTTATGAAAAATCCAATGCGAATCTCACCAAGAACTTCTCCTTGGACGACGAGATGTTGGCCAAATATAACCGGCCTCGGTCCATGTCATCATACCCATCTGCTCCCAATATGACTAGTAGTGTGGAGGAGGAGGAGTTGGACAAGGAGTTTCGGGACCAAATGGCGCGGCGGATGAAGTTGACCAAAACTTGGAAAGAAAAGGGGTTCAAAGGTAATGCACGTGGTTCTTCTATTGCTTCTAACTTCGTCACCTTAAAAGAGTTGTTCAAGCGGTTGCCCACCAATGTGGGCTTCAATATGGAGCTCAAGTACCCCATGTTGGATGAAGCGCAGCACGAGTCCATGGGTGAGTTTGCATTTGACCTCAACTTTTATGTGGACACCATTTTGAAGGTGGTGTATGATGAGAACACACTGGGCAGAAACATTCTCTTCTCGTCGTTCCACCCCGACATCTGCACGCTTCTCTCGTTGAAGCAGCCCACCATGCCCATTCTCTACTTGACGGAAGCAGGTACCAATGCCATGGCGGATATCCGGGCTTGCTCGCTCCAAAACGCCATTCGGTTCGCCAAAAAGTGGAACTTATTGGGAATTGTTAGTGCTGCTGAGACGTTGGTCAAGACCCCACGCTTGGCTCAAGTTGTCAAGTCCTCGGGTTTGGTTTGTGTGACTTATGGAGTGCAAAATAATGATCCAGAAGCATGCAAGATCCAAATGAAGGCTGGTGTGGATGCAGTCATAGCAGATTCTGTTTTGGCTGTTCGTGAAGGTCTCCGAATGGAGGAGTCCAGTTGAGCAAGTAATAGAGGCAATGACTAATTTAGTGCATGAGACTAAATGTCAAATGTCCTAAATGGTGAGATGAGTGATGAAGATGGGAAGCTCGAAGTACCGAAAAAAAGAGTACGAAAACATGACTCCCGAATGAGTCTTTGGGCCAGACATTCCTCCCAGTCTACCTTTGTGCTAAGCCTGGGTACAGTACCACACACTAAATGGAAAAGATGGCCAAAGCTGAAACTCCCACGCACTGTTCCACCTTGCACTTTACCCATCTCGTCATTTATATCGGCTGTGATTTTAGAGGGTTTGAGGGAGACTGATACTAGAAGGTGAATCAAGCAAGAAGAGGAAAGTGATGAATCGCTTTATGACTTGGAGAATGCATAGAATTATGTTGCTCCAAATATTTGATGGTATGCAAAAGGTGAGGTTTCCCAACATTTTTTCAACCAACTCTTGAGTCAGCTCTTCCATGACTCTCCTACCACTAGAGAAGAGCTGGCAGTCTTTCAATGAATTACCATTCAATTTAGGTTAGCCATAAAAGAATAAGTGGCATATCGAAACAAAATGTTAGACATCATTGAATCTGTCTGTCTGTCTGTCTGTCTGTCTGTCTGTCTGTCTGTCTGTCCGTATCTGAAGACAGAAACCATTAGTGGGGCCATAATTTCGGGGATCAGTTATAAAATCAATGAATATAAAATATTCAAATCCACACCATTGACGAGTTTTAAAAAAAAAAAGAAAAGAAAAACTCGATTCAATGACCCAAGTTTTGCAGCAATTAACAATTGATACCTTCAGTCCGAAGCAAAATGGGCAAGGCTAGCAATTCAAGTCACCAAAATCGAAGGAATCTTATCAGTAACAAATGTTCTCTTTCTCGTAACCTGTTGAACTTTGTCATCCACTAACGCATGAACTGAAGTGGTTAAGTATCTAAACCATACTCAGAACTCTCATCAACTCAACGTTGTCTCCTATTCTGTCTCCTCTAATCTTGCCACCAGCTCCGTCTGGGTACACAGATTCTGGGTAAACAGCGTCTGGTAAACTCTGACGTCGCCTTGTTGATCTAAGGGATGTCGAGTTTATTTCAGGTTTCTGTGCTGCCAAACACTTTGGCCAACTGCACATGCCGTCTCTCTCGGAGTAAAGGTATCCAGCTCACAAACGTGGTCTAGTTTTCGATTCGAGTTCGACACAGACATTCAGTCGTCTGATTCAAGATGAGAGACATTGTGACCCCCTCTTCCTTCACTTCGAGTAGCCCCCTGCTGGATCTCCGTACGATTGGGGGTCGGACTGTCCAACTGATTCTCCAATGAGACCAGTGGCTAACTCACGTTGGTCTGAAGATTGAGGAGTACATGGATGTACCAACTTACCTCCGTTATCAAATGAGCAAAATTCACCGAACATGCATTCTGAAACAAGAATGAAAAAAAAAAAAAATCATTCCAGTTTGTTCCCAAATTTCCAGTCTGTATTGTGACCCCAAAGTTCATTGTCTTCCAAAATTCAAAGCAGAGTTACTAACAACCCGTAAAGCCTTGAATTTGGCTCACCAATCGGTTTGAATCATGAATCGTACAACCTTTGGTTGCCAAATATAATGGTTTGTTATAGTAGACGAATACCGTTCAACTTTCACGGCCCTCGGAACGGAGGTGCTGATCTCCTCAATTTCCTCTAGCTCTGAGAGCTTAGCCTGAGCCATTGAAACCTCCCTTTTCTCCAAATCCACAGTCAAGTAGATATTTCGGAGAACCGAATTTGTTAAATAAGAATAATGACCCTCACACGGTCTAACTGTCAAGTAACACACGCCGTTGGATTCACCCACCAAGTCTCGCATTGGAACCTTTATCTTAATACCCGAAAATTCATAGACTAAGTTGCCCGTACTGATCCTGTAAGCACACGGCACCCGTTAAACGTCCAGTATTGACTGGTACTCTCCTAGCATCAGATCCACCAAAACAAGAAATATACTCGCAGGCAACTGTGTTTTCGTTGAACTCGGGGTCAACCAACCAATTATTCGCTGGTTCAAAACAACCACTTTCTGGCTATAATTTTCCAAGTAAATTTTGTCAGCAATAAGAAGTATTGGGTTTATTTCCATAAATGGAGGTTTCTTCAACATCGGAACGGTTTGCAATTTTCCAACATACTTTCTATGATCAACGGCACCAAAAAGAATAGAGCCATTATTATCCTCTTGTCCATTTAAGAAAAAAGAGTAAGCGGTCTTTTTGATATAACCCGCATTTTTCAAAGCCTCAGGGAAGTTTGTATACTTGCCGTCTATTTGATTCTTCATTATAGTCTCATTTGCACACCCAAGACCAAAATAACCTATCCCCAATTCCATGCGGTCGCCCATTTCAAAAATCATCTTCACCATTGTTTTTGGTGTCCCAACCTTATCTAAGCCCATACTATTTTGGAGCAGCTTGAACGTTTTGGACTTGGCCTTGTTGAAGGCGCCCCAGGCCTTGCAATCGTCTTCTTGTCGCTTACTTAAATGGAGGAAACTGGGTATTTCTTTTCCTGATTTGTTTATATCGTCAGTTCCATTGTTGTGCTCCGGCACTTCACGTTTTGACTTTACCTCACTCTTCATATTGGCTTTACAAATTTGTTTGCCATCAACAATACGCAAAGCAGTATCGTTCATAGTAATCTCAACCTCGATTCTTTCTCCTCTGGAGCCCATATAGAGCTCTGTGGTGTAATATTCTCCTCGTTTGAATAGGCGGAGTTTGACAAAGTCGCCATCTCGTTTGGCCAAATCAGAACTCCGGTCAGAAAACCCATCCACATGTGGACCTCCGTACGAAAATGACAAGTCCTCTTTCAATCCCTTTTGGTGTTCCATAGATGGCTCATGAATGGGAGCCAAAAATGCACATGAGGCAATTGCCGCTAATGACCAAAGTTGTAGGTATCTTTTTAGCATTGATGATGGTTAAGAATATCATAGGAACGTAGGGATTTCACATGTAAATACACATTTTCTTAGAAAAACAACATGCTTCATAAAACGTAATTGCCCTTTGAAAAGCCGGCTCGAATTTCCATTTGGTCACAGGTAGGGGCTGAATGTCTTTCTTTTTGCCACAAGAAGGGGCTGAATGGTTTTTTTGGCCACGAGTAGGGGCTGAATGGTTTTTTTTGGCCACGAGTAGGAGTTCAGTATGCCTCTTGAATCAATGGACTTCTCGGCCGGTGCAGGAGTCTTCCACGTAATTATCTTGATCACCCAAATTCGCCGACAGTGTATTGTCAAAGCAAATATGCGTCAAAACCCTTAATTGAATATTTTCTCGTATCCCCTATTATTATTTGGATACTTGTAGTTAGCAGCGAAGAGCAGAGGAGATCTTATTTGAACATACTCAAGTTTCAAGACCTCAGGTTTGGAATTAGAAAGTTCTGAGACAAAATCCAGTATGAGTATGAAGGCATTATAAAGCGTGTAATCTCGAATCCCCTTACTTGTTTCAAAAAAAAGGAGAGGTTTATTATTGTTGGAACATGTGAGAAAGGCCAACCTTGGAGTACAGGTAAATGTGCAACCGGTTACCTGCAGTACAAAGGTAAGATACAGGTTTGGACAGATGTGGAAAAGTGCCACATGTTTCAGAGATGCATAGTGCAGATGAAACAAGGGTGTTTACATGATGGGAACGGGAACGTACACTCCTCATGCATCATCACTTACGAGACTCCGGTATTGCACGTGGCAGTTCCGAGGGTCGACTATATATATAGAGAGGGTTCCCGCTCACTCCGGAGCGGTAACAAAAAGGAGGAACAGAAGAGGAAGGCGTGATGTCCTTACTATGAGAGATTAGTAAAGGATACAAGCAGATAAGAATAGAAATGAATGAGATGGATATTGAAGTTCCACAATTATTGGATGGCATTAAGGACCAACGACATAACGCCTTCAGCTTATGCGATGTTAAATGATAAACGGCAACAATTAGGCCTCCTTTAATAATTCAAGTAATTCTGATGGGATGCAGTGACGATTTCAAAAGCATGTGATGAAATGAAAAGAGAGAAAAATAATCCTCGGCCCCGTCCATAACCACACATCCCGCTTTAATTCCTGCTGATTCAGAGAGTCAAATAATGGACAGTCCTTAAACGAGTCTATTTGATATCATGCCATACATTAAGACAAGTATGATTCCGGAATGACGCATCAGAGAAAGGTTGGTCTTGCGTACTTAGTGTTGTACCATAGACTTACCATGTGAGTGGATATACACTAAGAATGTGGGGTTTACTGTTGAAAATAAAGCGTACTAAAACTTGGGTGCTTGAAGCAATTGTTCATGTTCGCGCATTAACACCATAACCTGTCGATTTCTTACTTCCGTATGTACGCTGTTCACGGGTACACCAGGTGGACATTTCAATAGCCAAGGAGTACAGTCTAATGTAACATATTGGTTGTTAGACATAAATTTAGTCTCATGAGTCAGTTTCATGAATCAGTCTCAGAAGTCAGTCTCAGAAGTCAGTCCCAAAAGTCAGTCCCAAAAGTCAGTCCCAAAAGTCAGTCCCAAAAGTCAGTCTCAAAAGTCAGTCTCAGAAGTCAGTCTCAGAAGTCAGTTTCATGAGTCAGTCTCAGAAATCAGTCTCGGAAGTCAGTCTCAGAAGTCAGTCTCAGAAGTCAGTCTCATGAGTCAGTTTCATGAATCAGTCTCAGAAGTCAGTTTCATGAGTCAGTCTCAGAAATCAGTCTCGGAAGTCAGTCTCAGAAGTCAGTCTCAGAAGTCAGTCTCAGAAGTCAGTTTCATGAGTTAGTCTCAGAAGTCAGTCTCAGAAGTCAGTCTCATGAGTCAGTTTCATGAATCAGTCTCAGAAGTCAGTTTCATGAGTCAGTCTCAGAAATCAGTCTCGGAAGTCAGTCTCAGAAGTCAGTCTCAGAAGTCAGTCTCAGAAGTCAGTTTCATGAGTTAGTCTCAGAAGTCAGTCTCAGAAGTCAGTCTCATGAGTCAGTTTCATGAATCAGTCTCAGAAGTCAGTTTCATGAGTCAGTCTCAGAAATCAGTCTCGGAAGTCAGTCTCAGAAGTCAGTCTCAGAAGTCAGTCTCAGAAGTCAGTTTCATGAGTTAGTCTCAGAAGTCAGTCTCAGAAGTCAGTCTCATGAGTCAGTTTCATGAATCAGTCTCAGAAGTCAGTTTCATGAGTCAGTCTCAGAAATCAGTCTCGGAAGTCAGTCTCAGAAGTCAGTCTCAGAAGTCAGTCTCAGAAGTCAGTTTCATGAGTTAGTCTCAGAAGTCAGTCTCAGAAGTCAGTCTCATGAGTCAGTTTCATGAATCAGTCTCAGAAGTCAGTTTCATGAGTCAGTCTCAGAAGTCAGTCCCAAAAGTCAGTCCCAAAAGTCAGTCCCAAAAGTCAGTCCCAAAAGTCAGTCTCAGAAGTCAGTCTCCGAAATCAGTCTCAGAAATCAGTCTCGGAAATCAGTCTCAGAAGTCAGTCTCAGAAGTCAGTCTCAGAAGTCAGTCTCAGAAGTCAGTCCCATAATACATAGTCTCAAGATAGGCATATACTTGAGGAATTACACGAGAGCTTGTTCTTGATGATTCCTGCTGGTTCTGGCTTTTTGTGGGGTATGAGAGTAGAGAACTGGGTGTGTTCCTGTTACGTTCTTTGATACATTTATGTTTTATCAATACTATGTTCGTTGATGGTTCCTCAAAGAGAGTAACTGGAGCGGCTTGTATACCTTTGAGAGAAACGTGCCACTAGAACAATGGCAAGGATTGTTCTAGAATATTGACACTGCATTTGCAATGACCATTATTACAATCGGACTGAGAAGGCGTTATAATACCTCTATAGGCAGGGCCCTACCTATGGTGGATCTAACAAGTATAGTCAGTATAGTATAGTATAGTATAGTATAGCGCAGTACAGTGCAGTGCATGCTATATATTCATACTACTATAAGAATCTCTGGGTCAGTGCTCATAACCAGGAGCCCACATTTAACCGATTAACCTATAAGAACAAAGAGATCTCCTATAGATACAATTATAGTGATATATTATTTGTCTACTATTTGTCTATAGTGTATACACTCTTTCATACTAAGGTGGGATCCGTAGGTAGGTCGCAGACCCGTGCACCGCAACTATAGGTAACCTTAAACTATTCTCTCCACGTGACTCGCCAGCCATGGACCCCGACTATTCCAAGCCCAAAGCGTCTTTAACCAACGCCAGTATTCTGACCACCGCCAACCTGGCCCGTGCTTCTGTTGAGACCCATTTACAAGGGAGAATGCCTCTGCGTCAGCAAACATCGGCCACACTCCATGGTAGAATGGCCCACGCTCCGATTCGGCGGCTGGGACCACCACCAATGGATTCTACGGGTGTGGTTGCATCCGATTCTTCTTTTTCCCGTCCAAAAGGGCCCGCCTTGGGCCAATCCACTGATATATACTTGGAAAGGGATATTACGCCTATATCCACAACCAGAAGTCCAGGAAAAAGCCCTTCTGGGGTGAATCCAAAGCAGGAATTCGTTCAAACCACTTCGGGAAGTGCTAGAACGACACAAACCACGTTTAAAACGGGTGAAAACTCCTCCAATACCCCTCATTTCAACTCCTCATCCTCGTTTCCCACCCAAGTCCCTAGAAATCCATCAAAACCCACCGAAATTTCGCTGAAACACTCAATTCATGTTCCAGCTCAATCCCACGTTGGTCCATGCAAAAACCCCCAGTGTGCCTCGTGTGGAACCGTCATTATTCCGCTGCCCAAGGCCACGTACCCTATACAGGAACGGCCGTCGATCACCATTGGCGACTGGAGCATCTTCACCGTCAAGGGCCCCATTTGCCTGTCAGATGAACTCGATGCGTTGAACGCCTCTCGCTACGACTTTCCGCTTCCGGAAATGATCTTCGGCAACAACTGCGTCCGGTTATACCATGAAAAGACCGGAGCGTCCATTGAATTCAATACTCTCGATGCCTTGGATTCGTTGGCCCTGCATGCAGACTACAAAGTGGCATACTATAAGGAATGGCTCAGTACCCGCCCTAAGGCCGAGCAGAAAGAGGCCCAGAACTTGGTTGATAAGAACTTGGTTGATGAGAAGTTGGTTGGTGGTGTTCATGTGCAGGAACGTGCACGTGACTCGAATAGAAAAGACAAAACGGACAAGGAGAAAAGAGAGGGGATTCTGACTCTGGGGGAAAAAGGAAATCGGGAGAAAGATCTCCGCGACTTGAGAGAAGCGTCTGATTTCGGAGATCTGCCTCCACTTGAATCGGTTAAACCTTACGATTGGACCTACTCCACCAACTATACAGGAACCGTATCCCATATGCAGTTCGAGCCCAGTGAAGAGCTGATCCCGCTCGAAAAGTTGGTCCGCCAAGATCCCATTCTTTTCTTCGATGAATCTATCTTGTTCGAGGACGAATTGGGCGATAATGGCATCTCCATGTACCTGACCAAGGTGCGCGTGATGGGCTCGTGTCTTCTCTTGTTGGGGCGTTTTTCTATGCGGATTGATGACGTGGCCTTTCGGATCAGAGACACCCGAGTGTATATTGACTTTGACATGGGGCTCGTGATGCGGGAGTATAAGTGTCAGGAAGCCAGTTACGAGACGTTGCTTCGGAAGGTGAGTGGCCGGAGCTCGGACCCGAAGAAACTATTGCGGGACTCCAATTGGGTTTCTCAGAATACTCCTGTGATTAGCAAGAAAGTGGAGATCGCCACTTTGAGTGGGAAAGTGAAAGAAGAAGAGAAATAGTGGAATTTGGTTCTGTTGTGCAGGTTAAGGTGATTGTCCTGTATACAGTGAATAGTATTCTGCATATAAGACAATTTCCACCAATCTCCAGAAAAATTCAACAATTTCCAGGTCTTTTTTTGGCCCATGACCCATTAGATGTTGCATTGGCTATTCCATTGAAGTGGCTTCGGTGGTGGTTTTGGTAAGGGTGACTGGGTGGAGATTTCTGTGCGTGCGCGCCTCAATTTTCCAGTGGCCGCGAAGTCGAAGTCATCTCAACACACTCTACCTCACCACCACAACCATGTTTCAGCGCCTTGCGAGTAGCAAAACGCTCGTGCAGTCGGTCACAAGCAAACGGCTCTTGCATCAGGTGCCGGTTCTTCCCCGGCATACAGAGTTCTCCCGTGCAGGAGTGGACGGGTTGTATTCCGAAAGTGGATATGCTTCCGCTTGGACGCAGTACCAGAACTTTCTTACCACGTCTCTCACCATGAAGACGGCCGGTGGGCGGCACGAGGGGCTTTCTCCATATCAGATTTTGCTCTCGACTGCCAAGCGGACCACCGAGCAGAACATTTTTTTCTACGCCTCCCAGGCTCACAACAACCACTTTTTCTTCCAGCAATTGGCACCAAAAGAAGAAGCGCGGAAAACAAAGCCGTCGCGGTTTTTAATGGAGAGATTGACGGGTATAACCAGTCTCGAACAGTTGCGTGAAAAAGTGATGGAAATTGCCCGGGGGGTCGAGGGCCAGGGGTGGATTTTCTTGGTGGAAAGCCCAGATAAGAGTATCCGGTTGGTCACGTGCCACAACGACGGTACTCCGTACTACTACGGCAAAAACCAGAGTGTGGACTTGAACGGCGTCATTGGTGATGATAAGTATATGGCCTTGAAGCAGGTACAGGAACAGGCTCGTGAAGACTCTTTAGACTTTACCTTGCCTCTTTTGGCTTTCAATCTCTGGGACGTCGCTTACTACCATGACTATGGACTTACGGGCAGAGATGAGTATCTCCACAATGTGTTTGAGTGTATTAACTGGGATGTTGTAAATAAGCGTTTGTTCCAGGTGTAACGGTAGAAGTGGCGGGAAAGTGACAGTGACAGCAAAGTGACGGTGACAACAAAGTGACGGTGACAGCACAGTGATATTTACAGACGTGATAGAAAAGTGACATTTACAGAAGTGACAGGAAAGTGATAGTGTCTACATTCTCTAACGTGTGTCTAACGTCTAGTGTCTAGCTTTAGTCCACTCTGGTGTGTCTACTTGTGTCTACTCTAGCCTAGTTCTAGTCTCTTGTCAGTTTGTCCAGTATCCAGTTTCTAGTCGCTGGTGTCTAGTCTCCCTGATCGTCTGCAGTCTGTCCAGTGTCTACTGGTTGTATATAATCACAGAATGCAATAGAATTAGAATATCGCTTCTCCAACTATGCTACCTAACTCCTAGCCAAACCACTGACTATACTAACTACACTAACTACTCTATACTAACTACTCTATACTAACTCCATACTAAACATTTTTTTTAAGTGGACGATTCGAAAGAAATCAAGTAGTGGTGCTAGACATGCCAAATTATTACACTGAAGACTGTTACCTATGTGGATGACCAAGTAGTCACCGGCAAAGAAATTCCGGGCTATCCAAAAAAGCTCAAAGCAGGTTCTAACGTAAAATGTCTCTTGAAACTCAACAAATCCCTATATGGTCTAAAGCAAGCCCCACTTGTATGGAACCAAGTGATAAATGAAGAAATCAGCAACTTGGGACTCAAACGAGCTATCGATGAAACGTGTATCTACGTGAAGAAAACCAAGTCCTCCTTGGTACTAATTGTTGAGCTTGGGGACATGCCATGTGTCAACCTGTGAGTTGTTGGAACACGCGACATGTGACTGATGAACTTGAGACCAGTACAGTGTTTTTCAAAATGATTCAAACCAGTGCGACAAAATGTTGTACCCCTTCGCAGTCTTTCAAACCAAATGGACCAGTTGTTGTATACAGGATAACAAGGTGTAGATTACTTAACACTAATTGAACATTTATGGTAGGTACATCAGGAGGACCTTTCAATAACCATGGAGTACAGTCCAGCATACTATACTGAGCACCATTGATGAAGTTCATAGTCTCATCAAGATAGGTGAATACTTGAGGAGTTACACGGGAGCTGTTTCTGGGGNGAAGTTCATAGTCTCATCAAGATAGGTGAATACTTGAGGAGTTACACGGGAGCTGTTTCTGGGGTCTGGCTGTTTCTGGGGTCGGGGAGCAGAGGACGTCTTAGTATGTTCCTCTTAGATGATGTTCTGATTAGTTAACCAACACTAGGGTATGGACCAGAGTCCTATCTTATATAGATTTCCAGGACTCTGCTAAACTTTCCACACAAGAATGATATGAGAGCTAGACCTTCCTATTATATAGAAAAGGTAAGTATAGCATCAAGAAGTACAGTGTCTTTCAAAACTATTCAAACCAGCGCGACAAAACGATTCAAACCAGTGCAACAAAATGTTGTACCCCTTCGCAGTCTTTCAAACCAAATGGACAGGTTGTTGTATACAGGATAACAAGGAAACCAGTTCAGTTACAGTGTTATTCGAAACGATTCAGACCAGCGCGACAAAACGATTCAAACTAGCGCGACAAAATGTTTCGTACCCCTTCGCACAATCTTTCAAACCAAATGGACAGGTTGTTGTATAGAGGATAACAAGGAAACCAGTTCAGTTCCGTCCGTTTTTCACCTTTAATTGGTATTGGAATTGCAAGACTCCCAAATGTAGTACATAT
>NKZN01001723.1:0-13312 GCA_002374485.1 Metschnikowia santaceciliae
ACTACTGACTACTGACTACTGACTACTGACTACTGACTACTGACTACTGACTACTGACTACTGACTACTGACTACTGACTACTACTATTACTAGACCAACATAATACTGAGAAAACTATTTTTCTACTATTTATTAATATTAAATCAGAAGTTTAGCTAGAGCACGTCTCAATAGCTAGCCAATAGGTCCCGGAATGAGTCTGCTCCTAGTAGTCTAGTAGTCAATATCCAGTAACTAATGTCCAGTGACTGGTAGTATAGTGTTGTTTAATAAAATGATAGGGGCTAAGATAATCTATATAAAAGGCCTGGTGCTATTACTATCAAAACTTTTAGTTACCTTTACACACCAATTTTATAACATTACTGAGAGTTCCAATTTATTACCATATTACTATACTGTTAGATCATTGTTAGCTAACATACTACTACTATTCATCACTATACTCTACTTTACTCTACTGTACTCTACTTTACTCTACTGTGCTCTACTTTACTCTACTGTACTCTACTTTACTCTACTGTGCTCTACTGTACTCTACTTTACTCTACTGTGCTCTACTGTACTCTACTGTGCTCTACTGGACTCTACTGGACTCTAATGGACTCTACTGGACTCTACTGTACTCTACTGTACTCTACTATACTACTATATTAGACTCTACCATCTATAATAATTATGATGAGTATACTACTATACCACTCTACTACGATGACTATATTAACTATACTAACTATTCATTACTACGATGATCATGATGACGATAATGACGATGACGTTAATGACTATACTAACTCCATTGCTCTACTAAACGAAATCTACTAACTGGATTACTATATTACTAATGCCATATGACTATGATGACCCATGACTTTTATGACTATACCGACTACAATAACGACAATGACTATACTATATTATATTCTAGTAGATATACTATACTCCATTACCTTATTGCTGGGAGCACTATTTTATTACTAATTCTGACTATGTATTAATACTACTGTCCCTATATTATTATTGCCATACTACTCTATTACCATACCATGATGACTACGATGACTATACTACTAAACTAACTATAATACTCTATTACTAATACTATGACACCAATGACGACTAAACTTACTATACTATACTAGCCCTATACTGTTAGATTCATGTTGGCTAACATACACTAACACACCCTAAACTATACTTTACTATTTATAGTACTATTACTCTATTAGCTATACTAACCATATCAACCATACTAACTATACTAAGTATTTGTTACTATGATGACTATTAATAGTATGATGACTATGATTGTTAGACCTTCCTTGGGAACACACTACCCATAGAGGTATCTTTTGAGCCTTGACTATATTACTAATACTATTATGACCTCTACTACTAAACTATACTATACTAACTGTATGGCTATGATGACTATGTCGACTATGATGACTATTGACTATGTCGACTATGATGACTATTGACTATGTAGACTATGATGACTATGATGACTATGTCGACTATGATGACTATGATGTTTACACTACTCTACTATACTCTACTACCTTATTACTGACAGCACTATTTTATTACTAATTCTCACTAAGTAGTAGTACTATTGATCCTAGATTATTACTACCATTTATTACTATACTATCTTACTACTCTACTAAATATAACTCTATCACTAATACTATATGACTGTGATGACTACAATAACTGTACTATGATGACTATGATGACTATACTATTATATTATACTAACAATACTAACAATACTAACCATTTATTACTACGATGACTATACTACTATACTACTATTTCCATACTTCTATACTATTCTAGATCATTAAAATCGCTCTACTAAACTAAATATACTGACTATATTACTATATCCTAGTACTGTGAGATCCGCCATAGGCAGGGCACTGTCTATGAAGGTATTATGAAGCGTCTCAGTCCGATTGTACGCCGTGTCATGACCATCGTTGTATGAAGTACTATGATGGTCCTTTCGGCTATTCTAGAACAATCCTTACCATTGTGCTGGTGGAGAGTTTTTCGATGCCACGTTTCTCTCAAAGTTATATAAGTCACTCCGGTTCCTCTCTTTGAGGAACCATCAACAAATACAAGATTAGGCTAACATACATTATAAGAACATAACAAGTACTATATGATCATGATGACCCTTGACTGTTATGACTGTTATGACTAAAAAGACTTTACTATACTAACTATACTAACTATACTAACTATACTAACTATACTAACTATACTAACTATACTAACTTACTAACTATACTAACTTACTAACTATACTAACTTACTAACTATACTAACTTACTAACTATACTAACTATACTAACTATACTAACTATACTAACTATACTATTATGAAGCTTCTCTGCCGGATACTTTGTATAAGGCCCCTTCTAACCAGCCAGCTACCAGCGCGCACCTTGTTAAGAATCAATCCAGGTCCTCAGTAAACATCAGTACGTCTACACTAGTTAATATTGGTGGGTCTGGTGTCGCGAGACATCGTGATATGTCCTCTTTCAGTTGATATATATTTCGGATAGCGTTATAGAATAGCGGGAGCTTGTCCTTTTATATTGGGGTAAGCCTTCACATGACCACAGTCACGTGTGCGACCGTAGTCTCAGGGAAACATGGAGCCGCGTCTCCTGTTTCTCAACACTTCTCTTACAGTTATAATAAGCACCTCAGATTTCTGCGCTGGAGGAATCATCGGCGAATGAACATATTAAATAGAGGGCCTGAAGTAACAAGAACCTATTATACTAACTCTACTCTACTCTACTCTACTCTACTCTACTCTACTCTACTCTACTCTACTCTTCTCTTCTCTTCTCTTCTCTACTATTACTATGATTTATCGAAAGTACTACTACGATATCACTAGATATCAAAAGATTACTGTTATACTCCGGTTTACGAGGTACTCTGGTTACTATGCTCATGTGCTTATATAGTTGTAAGATAAGGTGCGCGCTGGTGGCTGGCTGGTTAGAAGGGGCCTTATACAAAGTATCCGGCAGAGAGGCTTTATAATATCCTAAATAGGTAGGGCACTACCTATGGCGGATCTGAAAATTACAATTCTATTTCTATATTACTATTAATTTTTATTACTATGATGACTATACTACTCTACTACTCTATTAACTATAGTAGTGTATTACTAATACTGTGACGCTTCTGATGACTATGATGACTAATCTGAAATACTATACTAACAAAGTTAATCTGAAACAATTTGATTTGAAGCAACTTGAAACAATAAGAAACTAATATGGTGGTGGGGCGGGGTAAGGCTTAGATGCCCATAGTGTGCGGAGACCGAGAAGGAGCGCGATCAATGGGGCCGCAGAATGGTTAGAATGGTTAGAATGGGCAGAATGTGCAGAATGTGCAGAGTGCGGTTGGGATGCGCATTGTACGGCCCCTGCTACTCACGATAAATTGCACTGCGCACGTCTCGGCCTCACCTCGCATAATCTTCTCTCCTTCTGCCTTTCCTTCCCTTACAAGCACGGGCACTTGTACGAAATAGCGTGGTCGTTGACTTTAGCGCCTTAGGTTTATACTGTGAGAGATTGTGTGACATTTTCTCTATCCATTGGTGCAAAAATTGTCCGAGTCCTTCCATTCACTCTCCAATTATAGGTCCTCAAACCTTAATCCCCACAATCCTACTGTTTTTGGCGCCACATCTGCAATCATTGCTGCCAATCAGTCTCTTGTGCTTATTTGAGCTGTGTGATTTGAATCTGGCCTGAAATCTACTGTAATTACTGGAAAAATCCGAGAAAAGCAACCGTTCTTTGCCTCCATCACTCCTACTAAACATATCTCCGCCCATCTATCGCTTCCTACCCCAAACCAGGACCAAATTTTCTTTTATTCATCATGTCGTCATTCTATTTTGCTGAAGATGACTCTAATATGTTGCTAAATGTTCGAAAAAGGGCTCAAAACTCCCCTCTTCCGCCTCCTGTGCAGCCGCCACCGCCCATCAACACAAATTCTCTGGTCACTACGCCTACGGGGAGCACTCCAGTCTCTAGGCTTTCTTCACGCGCCATGGACCTTTCCAATTTGGATGATGTGCTTATGTTTCCGGTGGAAAACTCCCATGCCTATTCATATGCACATCTTTCGCCCAACTCTTTGGCTCTAAGGTTGAATGTGTTGAAACGACTGTTGGAGATCTTAAACGAGCGTCCGGATTGGCTCAAGCTTGTTCATTCGCTGAAATATTGCCAAACGGAGCTGAAAAACGGATCAAATGAGAAAAACGAACTAAATAATGGCTGGGATGACCTAAAATACGGTCAAAATGACCTAAAGAACGGGCAGAATGACCCCAAAAATGGTCTCGGTGACCTTAATAGCCTGAATGGCCTCAACGATAAGTATGCAGCTGACCAGAAAAAGCCCGGCCCCGGACGCCCGCTTCTAGGCCGAGATGGAGAGCACCACCTCCGATCCAACGCCTCATCGGCTGCATTATCGGCGCTTTTCAGGCCCAAAATCGGTCGTTCCGATAGTATGCCCATGCTGAGGGCATTCACAAATGAAAACTCCGATTGCAGCTCGCTCCATTCCAATGATAGTGCACTTTCAATTAAGTTGAACGAGAAAATCAGTTCTTTCAAGGAGCCCAAGTTGAGAGAAGTCCTTCAGAGACGGGGAAGCGGACCTGAGCCTGTGACTCCTGCTTTGGAAGTTTCTCCTCCGCCCGAAGAAGAGTCGGACGACTTTTTTGCTGATGAACTTAAGGATATAATCGAGCTCATTGAGCAGGACCCCACGCTCCTCTCCAGCAAATCTGACATTGCAGCCACGCTCCATGATCTTTCGCTTTCTTCGGCCACACACGATGCCCAACGGAAACAAAATTTGCTCAAGACGAAACTTCTTTTTGCCTTGGCTACTCCTTTCGTGGAATCTGCAGGAACCACCTCTTCATTATGGGGCGAACCCACATCATCCAGTACTGCACCCAGCCTGCTCTCCCAAGCCTCTTCCTTACCTTCCAATCTACTGCTATCGATGATGCAACCCCGGCAGTCCAGTGCAGGAACCAATTTGTTAGGCAAAGGTGTGGCTGTTAGCAGTGGCCCCAACCGACCGTTCCACTCCTTTTCTGCGGGAAAACACACTTCTCCACACTCGATCATCACGGTTGAAGCCGATTTTCCCTGGAGTTTCAAGGCAGCCAATGACTTGGCATGCTTGATGTTTGGAGTGCTGAAAAGCATGATCAAAAATGTGACGTTGATTGATCTCATAGCGCCCCAGTTCCGGCAGTTTGTCACACAGAAGATGACACGTGCCATCGCCCAGCGAAACCTGGAGAAAAACATCATTTTCGCTGGTGAAATCATCGCCATTTCCAGATACTCCGAGGGCGACTTTGCTTGGACGTCCATCTGGGCTCAGAAAAAGGGAAACCTCATCATCTGCATGTTTGAGCAGATCACGTGCGATGCCTTTGACTTGACGCTTACAGCGGGCCAGGACGGCTACTCCATCACCAATATTGAGGAAGTGGCCGGGAAGCTTGTTTCGAAGCTAGATGCAGGCAGAATTACCGATACATGCCAACTTTCTCGGTCTTTGGCGCACGATTTGAGCTCGTCTTCCAATTCTCCATCTCTGGATCTACACGATAGTGAAATGCTCAACCAAAAGCGGTACTATACTATCCAATTGGGGGGAGAGGATAACATTCCATGTGCACTCACGTCGGATCCGATGGAAAAGGACCCGGAAAAAGCAGAGCTCAGGGTCAAAATCCACTCTATGCCATATATAGCAGGCATGTTTGTGGTGGACTTTGCTACACTTGAAGTGATGTCGTGCAACAAGGCCATAGTCAAGAACCTCTTTGGAGCATCGTATGACGATGTTTTGGATTCGCCCATCGACAAAATCATCCCCAACTTCTCGGCCATTTTAAAAGCAGGTCTTGAGGACCAAGGCCCTGGGTTCAGCATGGCCCCTGGGTTAGTGCTCCCAGAGCACTTTTTCCGCAAGTACGACGCCAAACTCAAGGTTTCAGCACAAGAGCATTTCGAGCCGGAGTTTCTAGGGTCCCGCGGAATAGATGGGCTTCATAGGGATGGTCAGAAACTACATCTTGATGTGCAACTTCGTGTACTTCGGCCTGATGTGTTTGTTCTCTGGGTTACTTATTCCCGTCACACCAATAAGAACATTCACCGGCACGTCAGCAAGCTCTCCAGCGAAGTCTCAGGTCTAGCTCTGCCTCGCCAACGCAGCAGCAGGAGTATCGTCAATTTACCGTCGCAATTGAAGCTTTTTCCCGAGGACGAGGCGGATATCTTGGAGTTGGGGTCCAGTGCAGATGTCAGTCGGCACAGTTCCACCCGTAAGCCCAAAAGGGCAAGCACTTTTGCTGTGCCCATCACCTACATCACCGATACTGGTACAGCCAATGGCAACAGACTGGTTTCCTATACCGATAGTGTGTCGAATCATAGCGAGCAGATGTCAGCACGTCCCAGTTCCGGAGACTCCAACACCACAGCCTCAAGTCATTACTACCGCAATTTCACGGAGCAGGAGATCTTGGACATCGAAAACCAGGAACTCGAGCTTAAACATAAGCAGTCTGAGTTCTGGCCCACTCGTATTGGTGCACGCAAGCGGTCCAAGAAGTACGACGAGTTCAAAGTGGTCAAGAAAATGGGCGAAGGTGCCTATGGAAAAGTGGTGCTTGCAGAACACAAGAAGGACCCGCAGTACCTGGTGATCATCAAGTGTATCGACAAGCAGCGGATCTTGGTAGACACGTGGGTGCGTGACCGCCAATTGGGCACCATTCCCTCGGAGATCCAGATCATGGCTACACTCAATCAGGAACCACACCCCAACATCATGCGGATAGTGGACTATTTCGAGGATCCCAACTACTACTACTTGGAAACACCCATCTTCGGCAACCCACCGGCCATCGATCTCTTCGACTACATCGAGGTCAAGAGCGACATGAGCGAATTGGACTGTCAGCTCATCTTTAAGCAGGTGACGTCGGCCATTTACCACCTCCACAAGCACGGGATCATCCACCGCGATATCAAGGACGAAAACATTATCGTCAATGAGTTTGGCGTGGTCAAGTTAATTGACTTTGGCAGTGCTGGTTACGTTAAGCTGGGGCCCTTTGATGTGTTTGTGGGTACCATCGACTATGCGTCTCCAGAGGTGTTAAGAGGAGAGAAGTACGAGGGTAAACCACAGGATATCTGGGCCCTAGGAGTGTTGCTTTACACCATGATTTACAAGGAGAACCCATTCTACAATGTGGATGAGATCATGGAGGCCAACTTGCGGGTGCCATACATCGTGAGTCCCAAGTTGAACGATTTGATCGAGGCCATATTGGTGCGTGACATCGAGAAGCGGCCTACCATCACGGATATCGCCGAGCACCCATGGCTAGAGGATGTTTAAAATGTATTAGTATGGATGAAGGAATTTGATAGAAAAAGGGATTGATAGAATTGGTTGGAGTGATCGGTCACCCAATGCCAGAGCAAGATGCCAGATATGACATAATATGATCATGATATGACCATCTGATAACATGATTCAACAGTTGGAAGGTTATCGATTATAAGAGCCGATCTGATGAATATATGATCTAAGTAATGATCAAACATGACTTGGCTTGATTACCAGGGTATATGATCATGACACGTGATCAAATGATTACTTGAACTGATGATCAGAGTATACGGATCCATGGTATGTGGATTCATGGTATGTGGATCCATGGTATGTGGATCCATGGTATACGAATCCATGGTATGTGGATTCATGGTATGTGGATCCATGGTATGTGGATCCATGGTATGTGGATTCATGGTATGTGGATCCATGGTATGTGGATTCATGGTATGTGGATTCATGGTATACGAATCCATGGTATGTGGATCCGTGGTATAGTCATGCTCAGATGGTTATATGGATTATGATCTTATTACTTCAACTGATTATATGATCAGATATTTATGGTATATAGTTATGGTATATGTATATGTATATGAATATGCTATGGTTATATTATCAGATGGTATATGGTATGTAGTATATGGTACTCTGATTCATCTATATATTTATATCTGCTATGGATCTACTCTCAGTCCCTCCATGGAACTCTATAGTTATGCCCTTTATATAAGGTTCATTCTAGTGTATGATTGCATGATTACTTGCCTACTTTTTCTTCCCTTGGATTAGTACAATGCTACATTTTGGAGCCACATGCAAATGCATACTTATTATATTCGGTGTAAATGATGTGTTTGAGTAATGTATACTACAAGCCTTGCTGCAGGACGGTATCACTAACGTCACATGCTGTTTTAAAGTGGGGGGGTCGATCAAGACCACCAAGTTGCGTCCCGTGACATCCAATTTCTTAAGCATCCGCTCGGGATCCGGGAATGCAGAGGGGTTCCACGTGAAAAAACGTTTTTGGTCCGCGTACTCCAAATCAAGCCAGATGGTATCGTAAGGGATTTGATGGTGGTCCATTTTCTCAGTGATATCAAGCACATCGGCTTCGTCGTTGTAGTTCCAGCGACACTGGTGATAACCAAGTGCAAATTCCGGAGGGAGAGTTACGTACCCGGTGAGCAGCCCGTACTTTAAAAAGTCTTATACCCTCAATTATTGAGGAGAGAGTGGCTGTAGCATAGAGTGGCTGTAGCATAGAGTGCTTGTACTTTAGAGTGCTTGTACTTTAGAGTGCTTGTAGTATAGAGTGGTGGTAGCATAGAGTGCTTGTAGCATAGAGTGCTTGTAGCATAGAGTGCTTGTAGCATAGAGTGCTTGTAGCATAGAGTGCTTGTAGCATAGAGTGCTTGTAGCATAGAGTGCTTGTAGCATAGAGTGCTTGTAGCATAGAGTGCTTGTAGCATAGAGTGCTTGTAGCATAGAGTGCTTGTAGCATAGAGTGCTTGTAGCATAGAGTGCTTGTAGCATAGAGTGCTTGTAGCATAGAGTGCTTGTAGCATAGAGTGCTTGTAGCATAGAGTGCTTGTAGCATAGAGTGCTTGTAGCATAGAGTGCTTGTAGCATAGAGTGCTTGTAGCATAGAGTGCTTGTAGCATAGAGTGCTTGTAGCATAGAGTGCTTGTAGCATAGAGTGCTTGTAGCATAGAGTGCTTGTAGCATAGAGTGCTTGTAGCATAGAGTGCTTGTAGCATAGAGTGCTTGTAGCATAGAGTGCTTGTAGCATAGAGTGCTTGTAGCATAGAGTGCTTGTAGCATAGAGTGCTTGTAGCATAGAGTGCTTGTAGCATAGAGTGCTTGTAGCATAGAGTGCTTGTAGCATAGAGTGCTTGTAGCATAGAGTGCTTGTAGCATAGAGTGCTTGTAGCATAGAGTGCTTGTAGCATAGAGTGCTTGTAGCATAGAGTGCTTGTAGCATAGAGTGCTTGTAGCATAGAGTGCTTGTAGCATAGAGTGCTTGTAGCATAGAGTGCTTGTAGCATAGAGTGCTTGTAGCATAGAGTGCTTGTAGCATAGAGTAATTGTAGCATAGAGTGGTGGTAGCATAGACTGGTGGTAGCATAGACTGGTGGTAGCATAGACTGGTGGTAGCATAGACTGGTTGTAGTATGGAAGTAGAGAGTACCGAGGACATTGTCGACTAGTCACTCACTACTACTTAAATAGGTTCCATACTTCAAATACAAAATTAATCGGATTGAAGAAGGATTTGCATTTGTTTACATTGCACGGCTAACACCACGTGTAGTACACTACCTAAGTACCCATAAAAGAAAGAGCCTATGCTGCTTGAGCACATGTAGAATACCTAAGCCCACGTAAATATGACATTCCTGTACCAGACCCCCCACTCATCTACTAAATAGGGCATATCTATAGCCAGTTCAAGTCTAGGCCTTACAACCAAGGTGAAATTCCTAACTAGGAACTGAACCTCTTCCGAAACAGAGTACCATGCGCACTTTATTGACAGGTTTAATCCATGCGCACGTTTAGTACACTATTATACATAACCTCTACGATTTTCATCAATATACAACTAAGTACGCATAGTCCAAAATTTTGGTCAACCTAATTGAAATCGGCTAGGAGGGCCCAACAAATGGGAACCTGATTTGGACATTGGAATTCTCCAAATCTTAAATACAGGACAGAAAGTAATCATCCCGTTTCACTTTTGAAAGTGGTGACTAGAATTATATGGATATATGGAGGTATTTGATAATAACTATATGGTGGAAGGTTCGGATAATACAGTGTTTTTCGAAACTATTCAAACTAGCGCGCCAAAATGTTTCGAACCCCTTCGCACACTCTTTCAAACCAAATGGACAGGTTGTTGTATACAGGATACCAAGGAAACCAGTTCAGTTCCGTCAGTTTTCACCCTTGATTGGTACTGCCAGACTCTCAAATGTAGTACATGAGGCAATCCTCCAGATTTAAGATTTCAGAATATTGAATTCGAATAAAAGTTGGTGTGAAACATTACGCCATTTGGTTTGAACCATTCTGCCTTCTTGGTTTGAACCATTCTGCCTTCTTGGTTTGAACCATTCTGTCTTCTTGGTCCGAAACATTTTGTCCCGCTGGTTTGAATAATTTTGAAAAACACTGTACTTGGCCATTCGGTACTAAAATAGGGTCAATGGTTGTTGATAGGTGAAAAAAGGTGATATCATGAGAGAATATGAAAAGATGAATAATAACTTGAGGCAAACTGTGATACAGTGTTTTTCAAAACTATTCAAA
This sequence comes from Metschnikowia santaceciliae, assembly GCA_002374485.1. Lineage (NCBI taxonomy): Eukaryota > Fungi > Ascomycota > Pichiomycetes > Serinales > Metschnikowiaceae > Metschnikowia > Metschnikowia santaceciliae. The sequence continues at coordinate 10,826 of NKZN01001723.1, forward strand.
CCAGCGCGACAAAACTATTCAATCTAGCATGACAAAATGTTTCGAACCAAGACAGAATGGTTCAAACCAAATGGCATAATGTTTCACACCAACTTTTATTAGAATTCAATATTCTAAAATCTTAAATCTGGAGGATTGCCTCACATGTACTATATTTGGGAGTCTTGCAGTGCCAATCAAGGGTGAAAAACGGACAGAACTGAACTGGTTTCCTTGTTATCCTGTATACAACGACTTGTTAGGGGTTAGGTGTATTGGTTTGTTTAATTTTGGTAGTGTAGTTTGAATCGTTTTGACGCGCTGGTTTGAATCGTTCTGAAAAACACTGTAAGAATGTACCAATTGATCTATCTATGTCAACACACGCAGCCAAGGCACTAAGGAGTGTGTTGTATACAGGCTAGTGCTTACTATGTGTAGGTCATAGACGAGTGCATAACTATCAGTGTATATTCTTAAATTTTCTCGGGTATACACTTTACATACTATTTCTGCTGATTACCCCATATTTTATAAGCATGAAATAACTGTCATTTGACCGACTCAGATATTTTTTGGCACAGCCAAAGACACAATGCCCGTATCACGCCCATCATATTACTTTGTACAATGATGGCCCGGCCATTTTTCTGATAGAGAATATTTTGATGCCATGTTTCTCTCAAAGTTATATAAGCTGCTCCAGTTCCTCCCTTTGAGGAACCATCAACGAACATAGTATCAGTTAGACATAAATGTCTCACAGAACATAACAATGACAGTATATTAATATAACACTGACCGACCAAGCCAACACAAGTGATCATTATACTAATTGACACTTGCGACTCTATTAAACCTCTGACACTGAGTGACTTACACTGGATGACTGACACTGGGTGATTAATAGACAATTCATCTTCACTGTAGTGTTCTCCATGGTCTGATTTCATAAAGCCTTTTCAGACCCTTTGACAATCACTTCTTCCTGCTTAATTAAGAAGCAGATCAACGAGTTCTTGCGCTTCAAGTTGTGTAAAATAGAGAATTGACTTGATAGTGTATTTGAGCCTGTATACAGGAGAGGAAGATCTGGTGATGCCATTATAATTCCGGCACCACCATGAATCCGGTATATAGTATATATATATTTCCAGTAATGACCCTGGAAATATTTTTTCTTTTAAAAGATCCGTGGATCCGTCCCTTTCTAAGCCCCAGTCCCCAAAATATCTGGGTTCGTTCGTGAGCCTATGCTCGGATGTACTGATGGGTGATATGCGTCTTAGGTCTTCTCTATTACATCATGCGCGTGTACCTCCACTGCTGCCACATTCACTCATCACCATGTCGCAGGGAATGTGGATTAANCCTCCACTGCTGCCACATTCACTCATCACCATGTCGCAGGGAATGTGGATTAAGGAGGGAATGTGGATTAAGGGGCCAGTATGTGGGGTGGACAATTGGCGGTCTAGGCTCTGGCGGCTGAATGCAGGCCAGAAGTTCTGCTAATACGGTCACGTGATGGAGCGTAACATCGAGTTCGATGATGATGACGGTGAGTCCTATACCCAGACCAAGCGTTTGAATATCCAGATATCGGACACTGGCCATACTTTCTGATACTCGACGCCCATTACCTCGGGCCCAGGCTCAAAAGCTGACTCCAGGCTCTACGGAGAGGAGGGTCGTGTCTACCATTGGGCATGCCTCCAAAGACTCATCCAGGGCATAACTTCACGCACAGTTCGCCATCTCTACGGGTACTTGCTACCGGATACGTTCGAGGTGTTCTCTTCCAGGGATTCTCGTGCCACCAAACTTCTATGGATGCGGTGCGCACAGAGTAATTGTAGTATAAAGTAGTTGTAGTATAAAGTAGTTGTAGTATAGAGTAATTGTACCATGAATCAGATAGTGTATGATCAGAGTAAGTGGATATATGGCTGTCTAGGTGTATGATTAGAGGTTATAGTGTATGTTATAGTGTATGTTATAGTGTATGGTATGTCAGATCCACCATAGCTAGTGATGTACCTATGGAGGTATTATGAAGCCTCTCAGTCTGATACAATAACCAATGTTACTCAGCCTTCTACTCAGCCTTCTACTCAGCCTCCTACTCAGTCTTCATTGTACGGAGTACCAGAATGGCCTGAGGTAAGTAGATCAATGATTGCTAAAGAGTTGTTCCGTAGCGATCCCGTTTCGTTAAACCACTAAACTACTAGCTCAGATTCTTCCTTTTGAGAAATCATCGGCGAATGAATATAGTAAATAGACTACCTGACGTAACAAGAACCTAATGTTAGATCCGCCATAGGCAGGGCACTGTCTATGAAGGTATTATGAAGCGTCTCAGTCCGATAGTTACAATGGCCATTGCAAACGCCGTGTCATGACCATCGTTGTATGACGTACTGTCAACAAGTACCTAGCATGTACGGAGTCAAGGTACTTCGCCGATGTGTTGTATGCAGACCAGTGATAGCATTATGTGCAGGA
>NKZN01001724.1:0-22014 GCA_002374485.1 Metschnikowia santaceciliae
GTGTAATAGTGTAATAGTGTAATAGTGTAATAGTGTAATAGTGTAATAGTGTAATAGTGTAATAGTGTAATAGTGTAATAGTGTAATTGAGTGTACAGTGATTTCCAAAACTATTCAAACCGGCGTGGCAAAACTATTCATACCACACTAGCAAAATTAAACAAACCAATAACCCAAAAAGTTTCGTACCCCTTTGCACAGTCTTTCGAACCAAATGGCGTAATGTTTCACACCAACTTTCATTAGAATTCAATATTCGGAAATCTGTAATCGGAAATCGGAAATCTGGACGATTGCCTCATATGTACTACATTAGGGACAGAAGTCTTGCAGTACCAATCAAGGGTGAAAAACGGGGGGGGGAACTGAACTGGTTATCTTGTTATCCTGTACACAACGTTTTAGGGGTGTACAAAACTTTTTGAATTCTTGGTTTGAATCGTTTTGCCACGCTGGTTTGAACCATTCTGTCTTCTTGGTTCGAACCATTTTGCTGTGCTGGTTTGAATAGTTTTGAAAAGCACTGTAATTGAGTGTAGGGGTATGAATTATGGGAGTCGCATTGATGGTTGCAACACACTCATAACTTATCAATTAAACATCAAAGGTTTAATCAGGGAATGGCGCGAAACTCCCAAGTGCGTGTGCCAGTGTGCGAGGGTGCGAGTGTGCGATTTTGGGGGAAGCCAGTGAACGAGCGAACACAGCGAAAGAGCGAACGCAGCGAAAGAGCGAACGCAGCGAAAGAGCGAACGCAGCAAAAGAGCGAACACCCCTAAAGCAAACACCCCTAAAGCAAACACCCCTAAAGCAAACACCCCTAAAGCAAACACCCCTAAAGCAAACACCCCTAAAGCAAACACCCCTAGAGCAAACACCCCTAGAGCAAACACCCCTAGAGCAAACGCAGTGGCACCAAGAAATATTGGTACAATGGTATGATTGATAGTACTAGTCAAAAAGGTACTAATCAGAAGGAGAGGACTGCTTTTGGGCTCAACGGCTTGCTTCCTTCCAGTCAATAGCTTGGATGAGCACAATGGACAGAGTATATGCACAGTTCCAGTACTTGAAGACGCCATTGGCCAAGAACATCTGTATCAGTATGTGACTTCTGTATCAGTATGTGACTTCTGTGTCAGTATGGCCCATCATTTACACTCCAACGGAGGGAGACGCCATTGCTGCCTACTTGCACCGCTTTAGAAACCCCGGGGGGCTGTTTCTTGGATATTGACAAGTCCAAGGAAATCGACAAAACACTCGCTGTTGACGGAGAGGATAAGGAAATTGACTACATTGTTATGTCGGATGGAGAGGTCTTTTTGGAAATTAGCATGGCTGTAAATCTGCATCCATATGTTGCTGTGGCGATAAACTCTGGCAAAACTATAAGCCCTAGACCTAACCAAGGAAATCCATAGTATCCTATGGTGAGTATTCTGGTGTCATGAGGAGCCTTCTCCTGAGAAGTTGGACATGTGCCAGGATCTTTTGAAGTTGGACACGTGCCAGGATCTTTTGAAGTTGGACACGTACCAGGATCTTTTGAAGTTGGACACGTACCAGGATCTTTTGAAGTCGGGAATCGACCTTTCCAAGTTCAACGCGGAGTTTGAGGAGGACCAGAAGAGGGGGGACACTGGACCGTTCAGCCGGTGGAAATCCGTGACCAAGACGCTTTTCAAGCTACATTTTCGCTTCTGGTGGCTACAGACCCTAAGCCCGTGTCCAACATTCATACAACAATGGTTGCATACATTTGGTAGAAGGAACAATAACAGACCACGGGCTACTCTCTACTCTAGAGTCACCAAAGAGTTCTCTCGCTCACTGACTCTTCATACTAACACATTCACTCCTACTCCTTTAAAACCGATACTATCAGTACCAGTCAGAAATGTATTGATTAGTGCCAGTCAGAAATGTATTAATTAGTACCAGTCAGAAATGTATTAATTAGTACCAGTCAGAAATGTACTACCAGTACCAGTCAGAAATGTACTACCAGTACCAGTCAAAAATGACACTAAGATCTAGGAATATATAAGAGCAGTTCTACACTAAAGACTTAAAGTGTCGTAGGAATCACCTAGAGTAATTCTCCGTCAGACTGAAAACGTTGCAAATAATCTCTGAACTGAGGGAGTGCATTATTTTTCAATACGTACTGTACCTTGTTTATGCAGCATCTTGAAACACCAGGTAGCCACACTAAACGGAAATTTTCAGAGAGGGATTTATGGAAAAAATGTCTAGATTGATAAACTAGATAGTACTGTAATGACCGTGGTGAACTAGGAGCATGGCCAATTAAAATGGTTTCAGATACTGGTAATAAACCTCTACACCCCTAAGATGGCTTTTGTTTCCGTATTTAAATCAGGTACTAATTAGTACCAGTCAAAAATGTATTAATTAGCACTAGTCAAAAATGCATTAATTAGTACCAGTCAAAAATGTATTAATTAGTACCAGTCAAAAATGTACTTGCCGTACTCTACTTGCCGTACTCTACTTGCCGTACTCTACTGGCTATACTCTACTTGCTGTACCGTGTCTGAATAAACATTTATATATTATACTAATTAAGTTTAGGCCCTAATACCTTTATATCTGCTGAATACATAAATTTTGATGGTAGACCCATGATTCTCAACAATTTTAGCAATGGAATAGCACTAGTCAAAAATGTATTAATTAGTACCAGTCAAAAATGTATTAATTAGCACCAGTCAAAAATGTGCCAATTAGTATTAGCGAAAAAGTAACTACCAGTACCAGTCAAAAATGTACCAATTAGTACTAGTCAGAAATGTACTACCAGTAGTACTGGTGTGTGAAGGAGGATCCCCTATTCCGATAACAATGGATCCAATTTTATGAGTAGACGATGACTTGACGGTCATAACGTTGTAATTTTTTTGTATTGTTAACTTATGAATGAGTGGATTGTTACACATGAATGTATACCAATTTGGATGTGTTATGGATACATTACATAACTTCACCGTTTTTTTTTGTTTTTTTTTTTGATAATGTAGTGTGGATGCTGTTGGTGCAGGAGCCTAACTACAATTGAATCAAAACACCATCTCCAGTTGCCGACAAATACCCGACATATCATTAGATGAATGGGAAAATTAAATGGCGTCCTGCATATAGAAACGTGTCCCACTTTCTTTCACAAATTTTACACACCATCCCAAAAAAAACTCTCCCAAACTCAATATCAAGGTATTTTTCTCGTCACTCTTACATCCGACCCCACTACATTGACTCCACCACATTGATTGAAAGTGTTGTCGTAGACATCTAAGGCTGAATTTCCATTTCTTGTTAGTTACACCCGAAAAAAAGGGCACTACCAAGCCTTTCTTTTACGAGACAATTTCTGCAGACGCAAGTTTATCTGCCTAATGTTTATTAAGCGTTTTCTCTGCAGATAGGGGCGGATGCCAAGAGTGTGGTATCCGCGTCTTTCCATGCGGGCGGAGGTAGCCGATGCACGATGCGTTGGGCGCAGCTCTTGTGTGCAGGTATTTGGTATTGTATGCAGAATCCGTTTAGCAGCATTCAATCAGAGCAGTCAGAGCAGTCAGAGCAGTCAAACTCATGGTGTTCAGTGAAGTCTTCAGTAAAGTTCACTTTTGTACAGTGCAGTACTCAGAGTACCAATCTTACAATGGATTTGAATTCAATGTATTGAAAAAAAGATTCCTGTTCACAAAACATGGGTATCAAAAAGATCTGAGGTAGCCTCGTAGAGATCAATAGTAGAGTCGAAGGAACCGACCCGGATGATCCAAACATTCATGTTAAAACTTAAGCTTGAGTTTGAGCTTAAAATAAACTTAATTTCAAGCTAATATTTTCCGGGCCTTAGAAAGAATACGTTAGGAATACTTAGTTCCATCCGCCGTATCCGTGGCCTTCACCGTGGCCTTCACCGTGGACATCACCGTGGACATCACCGTGGCCCTCTCCATGACCAGAACCATGACCAGAACCATGGCCAGAACCATGGCCAGAACCATGGCCAGAACCATGACCTTCACCGTGTCCGTTTCCGTTACCCTTGTCGTCATCGCAGTCTTCCGAAGGCTGAGGTGGTTGGTCACATGTGGTGCATGGAGTAGGGGTTGGTGGAACAGGTGGCTGGTCACAAGTGGTGCATGGAGTGGAGCTAGCTGGAGGTGGTGGTGGTGGTGGGACTCCAGAGCAAGTGGTGCACTCAGCAGTGCTTGCTGGTGGAGGTGGAACAACGCCAGAGGTGGTGGTGGATGGAGTAGTGCTGGCTGCAGGAGGTGGGACACTCTTGGAACTAGACTTAGGAGGTCTAGGAATGATGCAAGGGGTCTTAGACTTGGGTGGTTTGCCTGGGGTAGAGCTAGACTGCGATGGCTTTCCTGGAGTCGTGCTTGCCTTAGGTGGTTGACCTGGGACAGTGCTAGATTTTGGTGGAGATGGAGGCACAGTCTCAGAGCCAGCTGGAGGAGAAGGTGGAACAGACTCAGAGGTGGTCTTGCTGCACTTCTCACATGGAACAGTCTCAGATCCAGCTGGTGGGGATGGAGGAACAGTCTCAGATCCAGCTGGAGGGGAGGGTGGAACAGTCTCAGATCCAGCTGGAGGGGAGGGTGGAACAGTCTCAGATCCAGCTGGAGGGGAGGGTGGAACAGTCTCAGATCCAGCTGGTGGGGAGGGTGGAACAGTCTCAGATCCAGCTGGTGGAGATGGTGGGATAGACTTGGAAGTGGTCTTGCTGCATTCCTCACATGGGACAGTCTCGGATCCAGCTGGTGGAGATGGAGGAACAGTCTCAGATCCGGAAGGAGGAGATGGTGGAACAGTCTTGGAACCAGATGGAGGAGATGGAGGAACAGTCTTGGAGTCAGTTGGTGGAGATGGTGGAACAGTCTTGGAGTCAGTTGGAGGAGATGGGGGAGTGTCACAAGAACAGTCCCAGCAGAACTTGTCAAAGGTAGGCTTCTCGCAAGCGTACAGGGTGAATTCATCGTAACAGTTCTGGAAGTTCAAGAATCTCTTCTTTTGCTGAGACTCTCCCTTGTTGAGCACGTTCTCAGCAGTAAGGCTGGAGTCTCTCTTGGACTTGGAAAACGAAAAGTAAGAGTCCCAGTTGTCCACGGCAGAGAAAGAACTGGAGGCTTCCGAGTCACATGACCAGCCAAAGCTCTTCTCGTACACAGCATCCCAAGCTTGCATGTAGGCCGACGAGTCCACCTGGAACTCAATGTCAAGCGACAAACCAGCAGGCAAACAACACTTTCCGTTGGACTTCTCAGGCTTAACCACAATGGAGGTACTCCACTCACACCAAGAGTCAACCTGGCATTGAGAGTCCTTGATCAAGTGAAAGTCTGAACCACATCCAGTGTTGGAGAAACTTAACTTCTTGACTCTGTCATTTGGCACAGTGCTCTTCAAGTAGTCAGCGTTGGCAGCCTTGAAGTTACACACCACCTCGTAGAGGTCATCCTCCTTCTTGGTCACCTGAGACACACCCAAAGCAGCCTTGGGGAAGTAAGAACCAAAAGTTCTCTTTTCAAAGCTAATGATCTCATCTTGGTCGTTTCTCTTCTTGTTCTCTGCAACCACAATAGAGGGCACAGCACAGTTGTCAGTGGGGGTGGAAGGAGGGTTGGGTTTGTTGTTGTGGTGGTCATCGTGGTGGTGTTCGTGGTCGTATTCATCCCAATCCCAGTTGGTGATACAGTCAGTCCAGTCAAAGAAGCCAAAAGTGGCAGCCGAAGGAGCGATCCACAAGAGCAATGCTATAACTAAGCTGTGAAGCGAATGGAATTGCATTGGAGAGTAGTTGAATGATGGAGATTTCAAAAACAAAAAACTGGGAAATCCAGTGGGTATTTATACCTCAGAATGCTCCATCTTTTGTGCTACCTTTGCCCTGTAAAATCATAGTCTGCAAACTGCAAAATGCAAGAAATGCACCAACGGCAAAATATGCAAACACGGTCCCGTTCAAGCGATGTGCGTGGGCCGCCTAATTTCCCCTGCTGAAAAAAAGCACTTTCACCCGCCGTGCGTCCGCTCCAAAGTCCCTTTTCGTTAGCGTTCCCACCCGTCTAGATCGTGGAGCTGCATGCGCACTACCACATCCGGATTTAACCCAAACTTTGGTTTTTCCTCCCATTACTGGATGTGTATTTGATGTACACACCCTTTTTGGCGGACGGCTGCAGAAAACTTGTTCACTGCATGATATTCGAGTTTCAGACCCGTATTTCCTCCCACCAGCCCCATTACCCTTTCTATTTTAAGCATCCTGGGACTCAACTTAAGAGCTCAACTTAGGAGCTGAACTTAAGGTTGTGATGTGAGGTAATGTCAACTTGACTTGGGTAGTGAAGTTGGGTTGTAAGGTGGAGTTATGGTGATAAGTTGCTCTGAGACTTGTTCCCACATTTTTTCCTTTCCTTTCATTTTTTGTTCTCTCACTCTCTCACTCTCACTCTCTCTTTTTCTCTCTGTCTCACAATTTTTCCCTCTCTTTCTCACTAAACTCTATTTCCCTCTCATTGTCTGTTTCCTCACTCACTCTCACTTCCACTCACACCATCACCATCACCATCTTCACTTGCACTCCCACTTTCACTTTCACTTCCATCAATTCCTTCTTCACTCTCTGATTCACTCTCACTCTCACTCTCTGATTCACTTTCACTTTCGGTGTTTCCAAAAAAGTCGTCGAGACTCTGGAGTTGGTTGGTGGGTGCACGGATGTGGGGAGAGGTCAGAAGTGGTTTGGTAACCGGGCCGTTGGGGCGGTTGACAAAAGCAGCCGAGGAATCGATGCTTGAGACGTGCAGCTGTGAGCGAGGCTTGGCATTGCGGATGGATTTGGGCGGGAGCTGTGATTGGCGCGCGGCCCACGGCTGAGGTTCCATGTACCTGCATAGAGCCGCGGCGCGCGGGGCCCATTGCGTACGAAGCTCGGGTCGGCCCTTGGGCACCTGCATTAAGAGCGCGGCCACTGGCGCGTTGGACGGCTCGCGGAAGAGTTGTTCCACCATACGCACCTTGTCCCGTGTGTAGATACACGGGTCGTAACGTCCCAATTGCGTCACGTGATCAAGCATCTCCCGGGCCCTAGTCTCCGCTTCTCCTCTTTGTTCTTTTTGTCCTTCATCTTCTTTTTGTCTTTCGGTGTCTCTCTGGGCCTCGTACAGGTAGGATTTTGCGGCCAAGAGGAGCACCTCGTAACGCACTTTCTCCGGCTCGTTAGCATAGTCTTTAAGAAATTCCCGAACCACATCAGGTCCCACCACATTCTTGGCGATATCCGTGAACTCGCCAATCAACCAGATAATAGAGGCTTTGGCTGCTTCGTCCATGTGCACCTGTGGGTCATGGAGAACCTTGGAGAGCTTGTAGATTGTACGGACAGTTTTAGCATCATCACCTTCGCCCTCCATTTTGTGCTGCAACAAATACCGGATCACCGTAAGAAGATCACTGATGATGTAAGAAGCAGAAGGCTGGGTGATCTCGTGCGTGCACCACGTAAGAAGCTTATCGGTCCAGGCCTCCGATTTCTGGCAGCACACTCCTATGGCCCGAACAGCGTGCCGTGCTATATCCCTATTGGGGCTGTATGCGTTATATTGGAGCTCCTTGATGATGTCACGGGCGTTTTCATCCGAGAAAAGTGCCAGGAGAACCTGGAACTTGCATGCAGCAATGGAAGCGTCATCTCCAGCATGAATGAAAAATTTTTTCTGTAGACCCTGGAAAACCGTTGGGGCACGGGCCGAAATAGTCATGATCAACTGTAAGGCTATGAACTGCTCCGGAGCATTGCTTCGGTCCAAAGCAATCTGCACAAGAGCCCTGGGATATCCATATTCCACCAAATGCTGTGGAGAGGCCACGGCCATAATGGCCCGGACTGCAGATAGAAGCACGGGTCTATAGCACGAAAACGCCAAAGGTCTTAAGGCCTCCACAAAGAGCTTGAGGTCCAGGTCCATTTCAAGCTCCACATTTCCATCGCCAAAGTCCCCAACGTCCGAATCTCCAAATTCAAAGAAATCCGGAGACTTTGAAACTTCATCTGAGTTTTTGGAACCTGCATCTAAATCCAAACTTAAATCCTCCAATAATTTCAGACCCATGTCCTGGCTCTCTTTCTGCCGTTTTGGCCGCGGAATGAACCCCTTGCAGTACTCAACCAAAAGATCCACCATCAACGTCTGCGCCCAGGGATCTAAGGCCAGCAAAAGCGTAGTGTACCGGCGGAAGTTGGCGTGGATAGGAGCCCAGGCCTTTTTCGCCAGCACCCGGACCATCTGGCTCTTCAACCGCATAAACACCTTCAATGCAGACCCCACCACATCTGCAGAATCATCCGAAAGAAGCGTCGAGAGATGTACCATAAGTTGTTTTTGATCGATTCCATCTATTCCATACGCAGAACCAATGGCCAACGCGGTAGCCGCACGCACCTCGGCCAGACGGTCCCCAACGGTTCTCTTGATGCTTAAGACCAACAAAGAGCCGATTTCGGGGATCCTAATTCCGCCCAACGTGCGGATGCTTGCGGCCCGCAGTGCCGGTTTCTTATCCGCAAGCGATTTCTGGATCGAGTTGATCGCAAGAAGTGCCGTATCAGGCTCCATTTCAGCAAACTTCTCGATGTACACCAACACCAAATTCTTGACCCTGGAGCTAGACAGAGTGACGTTTTTGACCACATCTGCAAAATACGCCATCACGTCCTCGCCACGTGACACGAGTGCCATCACACACTTCATACCATTGAGCACTTCTCTATCGTTGCGGGAGTTGAGGAGGGCGGAGATCTCCTGTGGACGCTTGGACAAGGGCGTTTCCGAGAGACGGGTGGAGGCCGATACGGCGGCCTCAATTGTCATTTCTTTAGCAGACTCCAAGATGGAGGTGATGCGTGCCAAGGGATCAGCCATAGTTATGGGGTAGTAGAGGTTGAGGTTGAGGTGATATGGAATAGGTCATGTGACTTGTCATGTGATTATTTTCACGTGATTTTTTCACGTGTTGGAGATCACGTGTTAATCACGTGTTATTCCCTCCCAGGGTCGGACGTTACGCATGCAGCCGGCTGCACTGCCACGCCCTGCAATACGCGGTGGTCCAGGCACATATCTGCATGTACTGCAGACTAGTTTCCTTATGCATGCAGCCGCCTCGTCTAGTTTTGAGGCTTAGTCTCACGCTTCCTTGGAACTTGGCGTTATCGAGACCCGTGTTTACGAAAACAATGGACCAAAAATAGATTCAAAAAGTGTATTTTTAGTGTATTCTATGGGTTCCGAAGTGTTTCACCCATGTTTCAAGGGTGTTTCATAGGTGTTCCACGTGTGTTTCATGGGTATTTCATGAGTGCTTCATGAAACGCACAAGAGGACCAGCCTCTTAGGGCCGTTTTCACACAAACGTAAACACAGATTCAGGGCCTAAGGTGATCTCGGAGGAAAACCCGCCGTGCGTCTCACCCCATTTGCTATCGTTCTCCGTAACTTGCATTAGAACGTTGGCCCATACGACGGACATTGAAGAAAGGGTAGCTCGTGGCGAGGCAAATGTAGGCGGGACGCACCAATGGGCCTTAATCCTGTATGTTGTATGTGGTTTCTGCATACAAAACAAGGTTATATGCGGGCGCAATCTTAACCGATGAAAAGAGCCATAAGCAACAAAACCACAACCATCAAATGTTCTCTCATGCACAGCTCCGCCCTAAAAACGTGTTCTGGCCTGCAGAGCAAACCCCGTAAACATGGGCCTCTCCAAGGATGAAGCACCAAAAATGTTAAGCGTCCTGCACATAGTCTCAGGGCCAGGGCCAGAGGTCCTCTCCAAACATACGAATCCGGAGAAACTGATCCCGAAACAGATTGGTCTATGCAAAGATGGCCCTAGGCTTCTTTCCTCATGCGCTCTGCAGCAAGCTTCATTCGCTTGCCCATGCCGAGGTCCTTTCGGTACAGGATGTATTCCTGTGGGAAGAACTCAGAGACCGTGGACTGCACACCGGAAGTTCTGGCCTTATTCATGTTTCTGACCAACGGAACCATCACTTCATCCACACGAGCCTGGGTCCAGCCCACGTTGTACATGAGGAAACTGCGGATTTGGTCAAGCAGCGGAATCCCCCACTTGAAGTGACTGGAATCGGGGTCGACGTCGGGGCGTTTGTATGCAGTCCGCACTGTTTCACTTGGGAAATCGTCATTCAAAAACAACTTGCCGCTTTTAATCCGGCCAATAAGGTTTTTTTCAAGTTTCGTTCTCTCTCCTTCTTTCCCCTTATTCCCCTTTTGTTTATCTCCGTCTTTGGTGGAGCTAGTTTCACCCATAGAAAGCTCTTTTTTGCGGTCCAGAAACCACGCCTTAAAAGTATGCAAATCTCCAAATTCAGCCAAGATTTCCATGGCCAAAACAGGCCCAATTCCCTTGATTCCCTCTGTATAATCACTACCCAAAAGAAGCGCCAAATCTATAAGTTTATCCTGAGAGAGGCCGATCTTATTCTCGATATCCTCGCCAATGTAGCATTCCACATACTGTTTCTGGTTGAACATGTTCTTGTAGACCCTGGAACCGCCAAAAAGAAAGCAATCGCTATCGTCGGTCACGATACCGTCCACCAAACCCAATTGGTACAATTTGGCACACTGTGCCTCGGCCTCCATGGGTGCTGTAATGTATGGGATTCCGAACCGGCGTAGGAGTTCCTGCACATCGTTGACCATGGTCTGGGTCACTTCGTCTGCATCCCGTTTGGCCTTTTGGAGTTGTTCCTGAAGAAGCTGTTCGGCTCCCACTTGTGTGTGGATATTCAAGTTGTCCACCTGGATGCGTCTCGAGAAATCGTGGTAATCGTCTTCCTCTTCGTGGAGCTGTTGCTGAAGATTGCTCTCTTCGTCTTCAGAGAAGTCATAGTCCATTAACATTTTGGAGTCAACTTTTTCGACAGACTCTCCAGTTTTCCCAGAATCTTTAGCCAAGTCCTCCTTCAAGTCTTCAATAGACTCTTTAGTCATGGACTCTTTGATATTAGGCTCTTCCTCAGTCTTAGAGTCTTGTTTGGTCTTAGAGTCTTCTCTGGTCTTAGAGTCATCCCTCTCAATATGAGACTCACCTGGCTTAGTCCCTTCCTTCTTTTCCTTATCTTCCAGGTCTGTCTTGGACTCCTTGTTGGTCTCTTTTTCTGTCTTGGACTCCTTCTCATTCTTCTTTCCCTTTGCCTTGGGAACACGATTTTTGGTGGCCCTGTTAACCCCGGAATCGCCTTCACTCACTGCCTGCTCGGTATCTTGACCAGCATCTCCCAATTTGCTGTGCCCGTTTTCTAAAACAGTATGAGCCCTTGCTTCCGACTCCGACACTTCCTTCATTTCCTCCACTTCTTCTTTAGGAACATCCGCCTCATCTTCGATCTCAATCCATTCCGGCGCTTCGGTTGCTTGCTTGTAGTAATCCTTAGCCTCTGTCCAGGAAATAAGCCCCGCCTCTTCGTCCTCATTCAAGCGTTTTTGGGTATTGTCTTCGTTGAACACACCAATGGACACCTGGCCAAATGTCTGGGGAGCTCTAAACCAACTGGGAGTTTCCTTCCTCCTCTCTTCCTCATTGTCCTCTTTGTCATCTTCCTTATCCATTTCTGCTGCTGCTTCTTCTATACTCTTTTCTGCTTGCCCTTTGTTCCATTTAACTTCGGGGTGTTCATTCTCATTTCTGTCCCCTTTATCTTCTTCATTCCCTTGTTCTGTTTTCTCTGCTGAGAAGAGAAGGGAGTTCTGGAGATCAAAGGCCTCCTCCTGCTTCCTCTCCTTATAAAAATCCTTCTTGGACTGTTCTACGGCCTCACGTAACTCCCGTTCGCTGAATCCAGAAACACTCCCCAGCTCCAACGGTATCCCTCCATTCACTGCCGCCGGCTGAGAGTCTTCACCATTCACTGGTAGAAATGCTTGTTGATCCTCTAACACTTTCCCCTGAATTGTCTCGGGGTACCTTTCGTATAATGACTCGATCAAGATACGATTATTTTCGTCATCAGATTCCGCCTCTAGTGGCACATCCTCTAGGTCCTCAATATCCAGGTCCGACGTATAGCTCTCAGCCTTGACCGTCTTCCTTTGACCATTAGTCTCTTTGCAAGACTCCCGGCCGTGACCAATTAGGTCCTCTTCATCCAAATCCACAATCTGCCCCAGACCCAGCTCGTCATTGTCCTGGTCTCTGTGGTTGGCTTCTCCCAAAGAAAGCGTCCATCCCCCCTCATTCTTCACCAACATATACTGCCGGTCCTTATCACCAGCAATTCTCTTAGACACATTACCCAGATCCTCCGACATACCACTGACATTCATCAACTTCTGCGTATAGAAGTTCCGTTTCTGCACCTGCTGGATCTGAAATCGGGAAAAGTCCTTCAGGTTGGGAAAAAGCCCCACCAACTGGTCTTTTGTGTAGCCCATCCGAAGCCGGGACCGGAGTCTGAGATGGTTGAGGATCATGTACTGAGTGGCCATGGGAAGTTGTGCAAATTCTGCTGACGAGGGGTCCACGGAGTCAATGTGGACTCCGTCAACCACATCGAAGTCGTGGTTTTCCGTATCTTCCACTTCTTCTGGGGGAAGTATCCGCTCGTCGCTTTTCCGGACTCGAAATTGCTTGATTTCGGGAAGATGGTATTCATCTTTAGGTCGAAAAAGTTGGGTCTGGGTTTGGTTTTGGCCCTGGTCTTGGCCCTGGCCTAGATTATTACTAGGAAGATCCTCAAAGTAAACTCCGGCCCCTGTACTCCCTGAATACCCAATATTAGTACCTGTAGTTCTCGTATTAGGGTCTGTTCCTCTATTGGTACCTGCAGTTCCTGTAGAGTCCGTTCCTGTATTAGTCGCTGTATTTCCAGTAGATTCCGTAGATTTAATCTCCCTATTTTTCGAACCAGCTTTTCTCTTGTTCATTTGCATCAAGAGGAGCTTTTGTGCAGTTGTATTCACACTGTCAGCATTGCCCAGACGTCGTTCCCGTCTCTTCTGGATCACCTGGCGTTTCAATGCTGGTGCACCGCCGTCAAACACAAACAACGGGAGAATTCCAAAATACAACATTTTGCAGAGCCGCCGGAAGAATCCCACGATATGGCTCTGGCCCAAAGCGTTACCTTCCTTGTCCCTGACTGCTTTGAGAAACTGATAGATCCAGATCAGAGCATCCACCGCCAACTTTTTGCGCGAAAGCGCCTCGAGCTTGACTGGCCTGGCAGCTGGGCCCACAATGTCCCATAGAGAATGGACACCCATAGGTTGCTATTATGGATGGCAAATGTGGGGAAATGGCTGCTTTATATAGTTTTGTATTTGTGTTTGTGGCTGCGGGTGCGTTTGCTTTTGTGTTTGCGCTTTTGTGTTTGTGTTAAGTGACTGTGTGCAGTATAATGTTCTATGATGTGGTGGGTTGATCTTTAATTGCTGCTTGCTGAGGTGATGTGACCTCTGTAAGGTATTTTATTAATGTGGAGTTGCGCGTGAGGATGATGGGTTTATGTGCAGGACGCCTTTGGAACATAATAAAAGAACCCCCAAAAAAAGGCAAGTGTCTATTAAACTCACTTAGAAATGATGTTATCATAACAAGGATTATTTCATTGTTTTATCAACTGCTGATATTTTCAGTCGAGTACCTGGTGTACTGGTATATGGGAGAATGACTCGAGCCTGATTGAAACGCTCATTAAGCTCACTAGTGTTGACCCTTGGTTCTTACTTAAATTCCTGATTGGGGAAGTCATGTGTGTTTTCTTTGTTTTTTTCGGGAGCCTTTTCTAGTGAAGAAGATATTTCGACAATGTTTCAAAACCCTGTTTATGTCCTTGTCAATCGATTTTTCTCAGTGAAGACACAATTATGTAGTTAGACCCATTCTTAGCTTTGGTACTCAAAATAAATAGTTATTAAGCAGTTCATGTACCTAATTCATTTTCATGCATTCAGTTGACTAGCAAATATCAAGTAGTGTGAAGGTAGCAGCTTAGTAACTTAGTAAATGGGTAAGCTGGTAAGTTGGTAAGTTGGTAAGTTGGTAAGTTGGTAAGTTGGTAAGTTGGTAAGTAATTAATGAATTAGTAAGGATATAGTAGCATATACTTATAGGCTAGTAGTTAGTACCTAGAAGCCAGTAAGTAGGTTGTAAATCCCTAAATCTGTAAATCTGTAGGCTGTAAATCTGAAGGTGGTAGTCAGTGATTAGTAATTAAGCAGTAGTGATTCGTAGTAATTAGAAAATATAGGGTTGAGCGGAACTATCAGTCTGAAACATCCATGCTTTAAGTCGTTAGTATATAGCCATACATTTTTTTCCCTAATGATCGCTTCGAAATGGGGGGAATGCGCTGCCTTATATATTTCGCACCCCTTCGCTCCTGCATGGCTGGTGGCTGCAAATAAACTGGGCGGGGTGAGAAAAGACGTATATAAAGGTGAGTCCCCTCCCCCTTCCGCGAATGTCACTTTTTTACTATCCTTCTTTACTCGTCATTACTCTTCCTTACTCTTTCTTACTCTTCTTTCTTCTTTCTTGCTTCTTGCTTCTTGCTCTTTTTCTTTTCTCCGATATGGATGCTGAACAGTATCTTGAAACTATGGAAAGTGCCCTTTGAGCCAGACCATCTGAAGATTCTGGGGATGGTGAATATTCTCGTGGATATGAAAGATGATTCTGAATAAAGCTTTACATGGTCAAATGATAGTTATCCATTTTATATTCTTGACACTAGGACCATGGCTCGCCTCTACGTGTGGTACATAAAAGGAGAGGTTGAAATTGGACAAGCTCATTTATCAGATTCAGTCACCCAAAATTCCTATTAATCACCATTACATTATTACTGTTGGTATGTACTGTTTACTACTACTCATATAGTTTGATGATAATACTTCATTACAACTCTACTAATTCAATTTCAACTTATGTTTTAGTATATATATTGATATACAGGGATATGTAAGTTGTACCTTACAAGACCGAAGTCTTAGACGAGGTGTGAGGTGGGTGAAGAAAGCTTTTCACCCACCAGTGACCTGGACATAATGCATCAGTCAAACGCATCCAACGCCTCTACGAAGTACATTGCCTCCGTACATGCTAGGTACTCGCTGACAGGTTTCTGTGTTGTTGTGGCATTGCAGTATTAGGTATTTGGCTAGTAGAAGACTACGCTACTGGACTAAAACTGTTATGTTCTTTATAACGTATATTGCCTAAACTTCTATCCGTTGATGGTTCCTCAAGAGAGGAATCGGAGTGGCTTATATACCTTTGAGAGAAACGTGGAACCGAAAAACTCTCTACCATAACAATGGTAAGGCTTGTTCTGGAATATTCGAAAGGAGCCATCGGAGCACTTCGTGCATAGATGGCCAAACGCCGTATCACCATTGTAACAATCGGACTGAGAGGCTTCATAATACCTTCATAGGCAGGGCCCTGCCTATGGTGGATCTAACACAACCGGCTTCATATCAATCAATTTATATTACCATTACCTCTAGGAGTTCTCTCATTACTATTAATATATCACTGTAACATCATTATTATATCACTGTAACATCATTATTATATCACTGTAACATCATTATTATATCACTGTAACATCATTATTATATCACTGTAACATCATTATTATACCACTGTAACATCCCCATTTATATAGGTCTGTCTCGTTTCTATTAGGTCTGTTCCCATTAGTATGTGTCTTTCTCACCTGTACTGTCTGCAGTCGCGGCCTATGAGTAGTGCAGTTTTTTGCACCCTCACAAACATACTCCACTTCTTTCGACACACGGTCGACATTTTCTTCTCGACCCTCTTCTTTTCAAAGTCATTTTTTTTTCTTTCTTTCTCGATGAGACCGTTTGTTGTGGACCCGGCAATGCACCTCCGCCACCTGGTGCTGCAGCCGGACTTCAAGGTGCTGGCTGCCCGAGACCCCGAGGTCTTTTCCGATAATGGGAAAAACTACGTAGAGTTCATGCCCCGGATCCCCGTGCCGTCCCCAGTCCAAGTACAAAACTCGCCCTCTGCAAACTTATCCAATTTGGCTGCAAACATGTCCATGGCTGCAAACTTGCCCATGCCCAACATGCCCATGGCCGGTAACATCTCTGAAAACATGCCCAATTTCGAAAACGTGCCTAATTTTGATAACATTCCCAATCTTGAAAATATGCCTAATATTTCCGACAACATCTCTGGACTCTCTGGAAATGTGTTGACTAGTACAAAAGCACAGTTTGTCAACTTCCGGCCGCGTGAGGCCAAGAACATGCCGCTTGCTGAAAAAGTATCCGCTTGGCTCAATAACGTGCCGTGGATCCAGGTGGGTGGAGACTGGGTCTCGAACTGCTACCCCGGACACGTGAGCAGCTCATCGCGATCGTCCAACGCCAACCTCCACGACTTGAAGACGTCGCCCACGGACCAGGACATTTTCGAGCAGCAGGCCCGCCAGATTACCCGTATCATCACAGGCAATTACTTGAACAATGGCGAAACCACGGCCCGGCCCATCACCACCGTGCACGATTTCAGCGACCAGAGGTACTCTGACGATGGCTATTTGTTTGACTATGCCCACGTAGACATGGAGAACCCGTGCTAGGGGAGAGTCCGTGGAGATTCATCCTGGATTAGATCCAGAGATCGAGTTCTTGGATATTATAGTGGCCCTGACCCTCGGAATAGCCCTGCATAGGTTCTAGAGATTCGAACCGAGGGTAGAAGGGAACTAACTGGTCGCAGTTGTGCACGTAGGCAGCATTATAAACCTTCCAGTATGGGCCTCGGACCTTTCTGGCCGCTTGAAATAAACCACTCCATACGTAATTCATGAATAACCCTGGGCCTAGCACCAAATAAAGCGAATGAAGCGACGCAAGTATACGCGCAATCACGTGAGGCGACAGCTCATAAATATTGGGAAGCACCAAGTTGAGCAAGTGCACGAAAATGGAGGGGTGGTCATTATGAACATGGCCAATGGAATTGAGCGCAATGTGCAGAACCACGTCTGCAGCAATCTGACGATGAACCTGGTCCCGATCTGTAAGTGCATTTTCCAACAACGGAGTGATTGCAAAAAGGTAATCCTTAATCGTATGGCCATCCAAGTACTCGAATAGAAAACTCAACGATTTGAGCACTCCGTTCTGCACGTTTTTGTCAGGGTACTGGTACTCGTTCATAAGTGCAGGAAGCACCGTAAATGGAGCACAAGTATCGGCCACGATACCAATGGCCACTGCAGTACACACCCGTAGCTGCCGTTCCTGTACCTTGAGGTTATCCAACAACATGGCCAAAACGTCCTGTGGTCCAATCGTCTTGGCGATCTCTCCAAATGTAGCATTCGCTGCCACTCTGATTCGCTTCCTTTGTGATTTCAACATATCCAACAAGTCAAAACACACCCTCATCCATTCTTTGGCATTGATGGTGTCTGGGTTTCTGCTGGCAATGAGCCCCACCAACTTGATACACTGCTCCTGCACTTTCTCGTGTCTATTCTTCAAGATGGGAGTCAAGGTCGGAAGTAACACGCTAACAGAGGGGTTTTCAAGTGTGTACATGGTGTTCCGGTCCATGGTCTGGATACAGGCAAAAAGAGCACCAATAATTGAGCCTAGAACCTCGGGGAAAACTTCCCCCAATTGCTCATAAAGGAAGAGAATGAGTTTCTTCATAACCGTGGTGTCTCCATGCAGGCAGAGCAGGATGGCCGGGGCTATGGCCGAAACCAAATCGGCCGACTGTTGACGTACCTCGGCCTCGGAACTCTTGAGTCGGTATAAAAGCGAGCTGAGCACCTCCGGTAAGTGGGGCTCCATTCTGGTCCCCAACACCCGAGCAGCCGTTGAAAAAGCCTTGATATAAATCACACTCTTGACACTTTGTTCCTGGAATGCATACAATAAAGCATCCACAAGTGAAGCATCCTGTGCAGGATCTAGTTCTACCACCGAGTCTGGTGTGTTGACCAAGATCCGGTTCATGGCATCTGCAGACATCCGCCGAAGGTTTTCATTGGCATCTTTGGCTAGAGGCGTCAATTTCTCCACGAAAAAAGCCACGTCCAATTTGGTGGCTAAAGAAAACGTTGCATCCACCACTAACCGGTAGAGCTGCGATGAATCTGCAGCCACACGCCTAGTCCAGAAACTTTTTAAGAACGGACCCACTATCAAAGTCCTGTATTTTGGAAAAAGGGCCTTGGAAAGAGGAAGTTGGGCCAAAATCCGGAGAATAGACTTCTTCATGTCGTCGTCGGGACTGGAGAACTCACGTGACATGATCTGCACTAACTCCTTAGTATAGTAATTGGCATATTCGGAGAAGGCCGGGTTGTGGTGCATGAGGGGAATGGTCAGGCCAAGACACCGGAGGAAAGAGGCCAACGCCCGGCCCCGGGAGTGTTTGAGTCCGGACCAGACCGGCTGCAAAACCGGTTCGAACGCCTCAATTCCATGGGGATGCACAGATTCCGCCAAGAGAGCATATGTGTTTGCCGTGGCCGTCCGAACCTGTACCAAGTCATCGTCAAGTCCGGGTAAGAGCACCTGCACTAACTGGTCCAAATAGGGTAACAAGGAACCGCCATTGCCACCGCCCAAAAGAATGCACACGTGATGAATGATCCGGATTCCTGTGTGCCGAGCATGCCAGTTCTTGCGGGACTTGATCACTGCCTTTAGAAATGGCACCACCTGAGAGATTCCCAAGGTCGTGGCCACTATGGCAAACACTCGGGCCGTGAGGTTTCGGATAAACTCATCGGGGTTATCCAAATCGGGGCGTAAAGCCGTGAAGATCGATGCAAGGCCCACGGTTCGAGTGAGTGACGATACCAAGTCCCTTGCTTCAAGACGTAGGGCCATATTTTCATCAATGAGAAGCGGCGACACAGCAGAGATGATTTTGTGTGTGTAGGGCTTGATGGAGGAACCGAGGGGGTGGAGAAGCCGTAGGAGGAGCTTGGTGAGCACATGCCGGTCGGTTTCATCGAGCGAAGGCTCTAGGAAGAGCGGAAGAATGCAGGGTAAAAAAGCTTTGGCACCATATTCAGGGGCTTTGGAAACAGCTCCTTTCATGGCTTTTTTTCGTATAATCAGCAGCCCGTTTTTGGCCCGGAAAACTAAGGCCATGGCTCGTAGTTGAGTGGCGTCCTGCACATATCCCACCGCCTCCATATCCACGTTGATCAATGCAGAGAAGTGTTTCACGTCTGCTTTTCGCATAGGTATACCTTCAAACTCGGGGAGTGTCTCGTTGACTGCATTTGCAGTGGAAATTGATGGTGGAGGGACATATAGAAGATCCTGCATGGGCTCACTTGGCACTGATGCTTTGATGTAACCTTTAGGAAGAATCTGATCGAGTAACTCATCTGTAAGTTCAACCTTAGAGTTAGATTTAGCGGAATCTAGACTGTTCTTTTGGTTACTGAGGCTGGTTTCTCGTTTGGGAGGGTTTTCAGTGTTTTCCTGTATATAACCCGGGGTCTTTTGCTGGTTAGACCCAGGGCTATTTTCCTGTACATCGAAGCTTTTCAGACCAGAAACGGTTTTGTGATCTTCTGATCGATCCCGTATAAGACCGTCCCCTTTTCTGTCCTTTTTTCCCTCTCCTTCTCCTTCTCTCTCCCCTTCTCCTCTAAACCCACCGTCTCTCTCTACCTCTCCTTTGAAACCACCATCTCTGTTATCCTCTTTTCCCCCTTGGTCTGTTTCCGAAAACCTCCTTTTCCTGGACTCGTCTGTCTTGTGTCTATTGGCCATGCGCTCCTTATAAGTCTGCACATTATTGACATCTAGCTCTACCTTGTACTGCTGGTCAGCATAGGAGGGGAGGTGAGGCTCGGGCCTGGACTCGGCCACAAATTCCTGCATGTGCTTAGGGGCCGTATAGGACGCCGTCAAAGTGCGTTTGCCCATGGTGAAGAATGGACTAGTGTATGTGTGGGGTAATAAAGCTGTAGGATATGAGGGTAGTGGAGTAGCAGAGTGAGCAGCAGCGAAGTCTGATGCCTCAGTGTGTGTAGGAACCCGTACACCAAAACCAAAGTACCAAGACCCCCCTCAGACAACCATTGACGAGTTCGAGGTGGATTTTTCTTATGAATATTTCTTTGCTTGTAAGTGCAGATTATTATTATTGTATTAGAAGGAAATAACTTTAATGGTAATGACTCTAATGAAACAAAAAAAATGGCTATGGTCATATGGTCTGGTGTACGGGTGCATCTCATCTCCAGTGGTGAGTGAGTGAGTGAGTGAGCACTAGACTAACCTTCAGTCCCTTATCCTCAGTCCTTCAGTA
The DNA here is from genome assembly GCA_002374485.1 of Metschnikowia santaceciliae. Taxonomy (NCBI): domain Eukaryota; kingdom Fungi; phylum Ascomycota; class Pichiomycetes; order Serinales; family Metschnikowiaceae; genus Metschnikowia; species Metschnikowia santaceciliae. The sequence goes on from NKZN01001724.1 coordinate 20,407, forward strand.
CTATACTTCTTACCCAACACATATCCACATTTCAAAATCAAGTTAAACAGGGATCATTCTTGGTTCTTCTTTCTCCAGGTCAAATTAAAAGACACATAGAATTTTTAGTCAGAGTCACTACTAGTCAGTCACTACTAGTCAGTCACTTCTAGTCAGTCACTTCTAGTCAGTCACTTCTAGTCAGTCACCAGTTACCTCTAGTCAGACTTCTAGTCACTGGTTAAACTCACTTCTAGTCACGGGTCAGTCACTTCATACACAGTGATAAACTAAAATGATGTCACATCCATCACTTGTTTTGCTCAACCGACACCTTACGCTTAAAGAGCCGCTGCCGTTTACACTTGTAGTGGATTCGTTGGCTCAGTCTGCAGGTCCGCTCATCCTGGAGTACGTCTATAGGTCCAGTGCTCCAGTCATATACCTCTCCTTCGAGACGGTCTCTCCCCCCACATATGCCACGGCTTTCTACGACTGTATAGGCAAGCACGCGGAGGAAATACGCGATTTCGTCCTATCGGTTCTGGCACCACCCAAAAAATCCTTGGTGGTGGTGGACTCGCTCAACTACGTTCCGGTACATAAGCTCTCAGGCTTCATCTCCACGCTTCTTCTGCCATACCACGCTCTTATTGCCTGTTACCATAGTGGAGTGCCTGTAGCAGGGGGTACGGGACCATCGCCACTTCAACTTCTTCTGTTTATTGCCCAGAGCACTTTTGAAGTGGAACCTCTTCTTCCTGCAGAGGAGCATGAGGGCCTTGAGCAGCACATGGCGCAGTTCCGGTTTCCCAAGGGCCTCAATTCTGCTTGTTTCAAGCTCAATGTCACCAATAAAAAGAAATCGGGCAAGTCCCTATCCTATGTGTTCACGGTGGACCTGGAAAAACACCTGTACGAGATCTACCAGCCAAAGAAGGAGGAGCTAGATGCAGACGACGTTATGGAGGGCTTGACCACGTTCAACTTGTCCACGAGCTCCAAGCAGAAACTAGCACGTGAGCAAGTGGAGTTGCCATTTATGGAGGCACAGGCGGAGTTGGGTAAGTACGGAGGGGCTATAGTCTACGAGTTTGAGAAGGACGATGACTACGATGAGGAGGATCCCTATGAAGATCCTTTCTGAGTAACTAATAAGCATACTATCATCTATAAGTCACTGTCATGCCTATAAGCACTCATAAGTACCAATAACTAATATACAACCACGTATTGGGATCTAATAAGTCTCAGTGGAATTAGTAGCTAATAATTTACTGCATTCAAGAGCTCAAGAGTACGGGGCGCAAAAAGATTGCAGCACCACAATTTCACACATGGTCTCCCACTGCATTACTCACTGTGGCCCTAAGTGGCTTAACTAACGTTGATCGGACGGGAAACAGTGCATTTCACTTGGTATGGCCGCAACCGAAAGTGAAATTTTCTGCTTCTTTACACTAAATAGATTCAAATACCATTCATGTCTAAGAAAGGACTGAAATGAATTTTATTGAATTATTCTATACTATATTATACTAGCTATACTAACTATACTAACTATACTAACTATACTAACTATACTAACTATACTAACTATACTAACTATACTAACTATACTAACTATAC
>NKZN01001727.1:0-20898 GCA_002374485.1 Metschnikowia santaceciliae
CCAAGTCGCTCATTTGAGAGAGTTATTGCAGTCCAACTATATAACGGTTCCTGTATACCAATTGGTATATGCTAACGTTCAACACAAGTTCTTGTATAGAGGATAATAATGAAACCAGTTCAGTTCCGTCCGTATTTCACCCTTGATTGGTATTGCAAGACTCCCAAATGTAGTATATAAGAGGCAATCCTCCAGATTTAAGATTACCGAATACTGAGTTCTAATAAAAGTTGGTTTGAACCATTCTGTCTTATTGGTTTGAACCATTCTGTCGCGTAGGTCTGAATCGTTTTGTCGCGCTGGTCTGAATCGTTTCGAATAACACTGTATGACTACTGAAACGGCAATCTTGAAGAGAGCAAAAAGGTACGTTTTAGCTTTTTAAAATCTTATTCAGGATCATTTCGGTGACGTCTATATTTATATTTTGTGAAATTCTGATTTTTGCGTCAATGTTTAGTTCAGTGCTTTTGATCGTACATTTTGGTTCGCACTTTACTGAGACTCGCGAGAATGTGAATTCAGACAAAAGTCATAAAAACACACTCTATACTGAGTGGCTATTCTGAGTGGCTATACAGAGTGGCTATACAGAGTGGCTATACTGAGTGGCTATACTGAGTGGCTATACAGAATACCTATACTAGGTATCTATTTTATGAGAACAGTATGGATCGTGGTGCAGTTCCAGTAAGACCACTACTACTATACTGTTAGATTCTTATTATAACGTTAAATACTACGTTAACTTTATTCGTTGATGATTCGGCAAAAGGAGGTATAATACCTAAATAGGTAGAGCACTACCAAGGGTGGATCCATAGCTATATTGTAGTGTGTAGTATATTGAGGAGTAGTAGTCATAAGGAGTAGCAGTAGCAGTCAGTAGTCGACTTCAACATAATAGCAACGGACTTCGCGGCCTCATCTGGAACAATACCCTTGATCAACCACTTGGTAATGACTGGCTCGGTTCCAACTGACACTTCACTCTTATTAGAGTATTTGGCCTCTGTGAGTAGTCAGTCAGTGAGTAGTCAGTCATTGAGTAGTCAGTCAATGAGAGACAGTCAGTGAGAGACAGTCAATGAGTAGTCAGTCAATGAGTAGTCAGTCAATGAGTAGTCAGTCAATGAGTAGTCAGTCAATGAGTAGTCAGTCAATGAGTAGTCAATCAGTGAGTAGTCAATCAGTGAGTAGTCAGTCAATGAGTAGTCAGTCAATGAGTAGTCAGTCATTGAGTATTGAGTAGTCAGTCAATGAGTTGTCAGTCATTGAGAGACAGTCATTGAGAGACAGTCATTGAGAGACAGTCATTGAGAGACAGTCATTGAGAGACAGTCATTGAGAGACAGTCATTGAGAGACAGTCATTGAGAGACAGTCATTGAGAGACAGTCATTGAGAGACAGTCAGTGAGAGACAGTCAGTGAGTAGTCAGTCAGTGAGTAGACAGTCATTGAGTAGTCAGTCAATGAGAGACAGTCAATGAGTAGTCAGTCAATGAGAGACAGTCAATGAGAGACAGTCAATGAGTAGTCAGTCAATGAGAGACAGTCAGTGAGAGACAGTCAGTGAGAGACAGTCAGTGAGTAGTCAGTCAATGAGTAGTCAGTCAGTGAGTACAGTGTTTTTCAAAACTATTCACACCAGCGCAACAAAACGATTCAAACCACACTAACACTAGCAAAATTAAACAAACTAACAATTCAAAAAGTTTCGTACCCCTTCGCATAGTCTTTCAAACCAAATGGCGTAATGTTTCACACCAACTTCACTAGAATTCAATATTCAGAAATCATAAATCTGGATGATTAAATCAGAAATCTCAAATCTGGATGATTAAATCAGGACGATTAAATCGGAAATCTTAAATCTGGACGATTAACTCTGGACGATTGCCTCATATAAATATATTCCACATTTGGGACAAAAGTCTTGCAGTATTAATCAAGGGTGAAAACGGACGGAACTGAGCTGAGCTGAACTGAACTGAACTGAACTGAACTGATTTCCTTGTTTTCCTATATACAACAACTTGTTAGGAGTCATGTAATCATTCATCTTGTATTGGTTTGTTTAATTTTGCTAGTGTGGTTTGAAACATTTGCCACGCTGGTTTGAATGGTTTTGAAAAACACTGTACAGATTCTGAATACTAAAGAAGATGGCTGTGTACTTCTTCGCATCAATCTGATGTTTCTAGATAGAAGAGTATCAATATTTCAAATGACGGGAAATCCTCTGATAACCAGAACCTGGAGTTGCAGACCTTTCAACCCATGTTTTAGTATAATATATATTGATATACAGGCATATGTAAGTTGTACCTTATAAGACGCAAGTGCGAGATGTGTCGAAGTGGGTGAAAACTGTTGAACCTGAGGAACAAGTCCACCCGCGGGGACTGGTACTGCATGTTGCCGTGACTGGATATAGAAGAAACAATAATGGGTATTGTCCTCGAGAGGCTACGTTTCAACGCTACACGTTTCAACGCTACACGTTACAACGTAGCCTCTCGAGGACACTTGTTCAACACTTGCCCAATAGTGGAGCAAGGCAGGAGTCCCAAGGACTGACTATATATAGAAAGGATCCCGCTCAGACTTGAAGGGTATCGATTGTGACAACAAGTTAATGATCTCTTGGCTTACTTATATTGGTGAGAATGCAAGCAGCATAGATGGCTACTGAAGTTCCTAAGTTGAGGGGCTTGTTGAAAGTCAACATGATAACTATTCCAGATTATGGAAGTTTATATCACAATTCCAAACAAAAACTCTTCACCCACTAGTAACCTGCACATAACCCTTTGGCTAGTTCGTATACAACTCACATACGAAGTACCTTGACTCCGTACATGCTAGGTACTCGCTGACAAGGCCAGAGCTGAGTACCAGTACCTTCTGAGAAGTTTAGGTGAGTTTAGAAGATGATTCGTCGAGACGGATGTGAGGGCTTTTTATGTGTGTTTTGAGAGAAAACGTGGCTTCAAAAAACTCTTGTACAGAACAATAGCAGTGATGTTCTTGATCATCATGATCCAATAGATACAGGTACAATGGAATGTTAGTGGATTTACTGGTGGATCTAACGATATAATTAGATCTTGTGTAATAATATGCTATATACCTCGGAATTGACTAACCTCCGGAATTGACTAACCTCCGGAATTGACTACCCCCGATTGATTACCCGGAATTTTCTTCTACGCCACCTCTAAACGAAAACTCTTTCATTAATGTTTACTCAAAAAAAAAAAAAAGAACGTATTCTCCGGAATTGCAGTATTACAGTAAATTAATTTTCCTAAAATTTCGGGCCAGAAAAGACTGCTTTGCATTGGGCATTTTTCTGCTAACCTGGCCTGGTGTACGGGTGCATACCGCCTCGGCTCTCGTGCCCTCGGATCTCCCAACCCCTACCATTGCAGCATCAAAAATTGACACCACACAATTCTATAGAGAACATAGAATACCCTAGAGTCGTGGTTCCCTAAATTGGTCTTTTCTTCTGGTATGGGTCCAATACCCGGCGTGTAGTCTTCAGCTGTCCGTATATGCAGGAAAAAGCAATATACCGGGTACATTCTCCTACCGATATCAAACTGTTAGTGTATATATTTCAACAGCTGTATTCCTAATTTTTCAGAATCAATTATGTCTCCAGTCGGAGATGTTATTATTAGTATAAATCTAGGATGGGCCTGCATATAACAAACTGGCCCTTTCTTCTAATATCTAGTTATCTTCGTCTTCCAAACCAGCTTTGCGGCGTTCCCGATGGAGATCCTCAGTTCCCTTGGTAACAGCTTCAGCATAGGCAGAGGTGGTCACTGGTTCTTGGTTGCTTGCATACAGTGATTTTGTCTGCAGGCCAGGAACATCGTACGAAGTAGTCTTTTGAACAGCAGCAGTAGCAGCAGCAGCCACCCGTTTCTGCTCCATCTTTCGAGCCACCCATTTCATGGCAAAAGGCATCATGCAGTTAGTGACGCAGCTCCATGCAATAAGCACGCCTATATACCGTCCAAAATGACCTTTCCAAGAGTTAAACAATGCGACCTGAAGCAAGTGGTACAGGTTGTATACAGGCATTGCATAGCCATACCGATAGAAAGTCGGGCACAAGTAAATCGGGTTAATCGTGGGTGCTAAATTCAGTACCGCCACCATCAAGAGAACAAGCCCAATCATAGCTGGTTTGAGCACCACACACACCAACACCAAAATCTCAATTATCGACCCCACTGAAGACATCGTAAGAAATGCAATGGCCCACACCACCAAGAAGCCCAGATCTCCAAATGCTTTATTGGTTGGAATGCCAAAAGCGGAATTCAACGCCACGTACGATAAACTGAGCACGAAATAAGAAGATTGGGCCGTCAAAATCCGGAATACCACAAATCTCCAGCCCTTGAGCTTGGCCACAACGCACATCTGAATAGGCATAGTAAACATGAACTGGAAAAACGTGAAAATGCAAAGGTAAATCAAGCCAATTTGGAGTGGTGCCTGCACGACCTGCTGTTCAACGGGGATACCATCGATGACCCTGAAATTGGGCAATTCTGTGAGCAAATTGGGGCTAAGAACCAAGAGTTCCTGCACCTGGGTGTCGTTGAGATTGGCTAAGATTCCTTGAGTCCAAGGGGTTTTGGAAATGGCGTCAAAAAAGCCGATGCAAAGCTGCTGCACGATGCTGCTGATATAGTTGGATACGGCGTTATAATCGCTTCCGGTTTCGTAGTAAACCGAGAGCAAATCCGTAGAGGGGGAGAAACTCGCATCTGCGGTTTTGAGCCCGGTCTCCAACACAAGACTAGCATTTTCATGGACATAAAACGCTGCTCTATAATGTTGATGGTGAACCTGACGAACCACCTCATCAGAAATAGAAATATTGTGTTTTTCCGCAAGTCCAGAAATCCGGCTATAGTTGAACATGTCAAAATTGCCGTAGGCCTGCACAGGAGTACTCTCGAAGAACCCAGCAACAATTCGTTGCAACCCCGAATCCGTGCTTTCTCCCAATACTACGGCGAACTTGATGTTCTTGTAGCGAGAAGGCCGGTCATAATATACACCCCAGTACACGCAGAGAGCGATGGTGAACCCCACAAGAATGTACAAATAGTTTTGGAACAACGTGATGAAGATTTTGTTCCGGTGGGAGAGGAATTCCTTGTCCCAGAAACCGAATTTCTGGGAGAGGTTTTGAATGGCCGACACCACAGTAGATTGGCGTCTTCTTAATGGCTCTGGAGGCGGCATTTCGGCGTCTTTCTCGTCGGAAACCGCTCCTTCCATCACCTCGCTGGGGGTAAACTGTTGGTACTTCGAAAACGGCTGGAGTTCTTGCGGGGTAAACGCTTGGATGACCAGTTCGTCCAGTTTGAGGTCGGAACCCGACAGTTCTTCGTCTGAAACAGCCCCAAGCGACTGCAGGAGGTGAAAGGAGCCGACAATATCATGATCAAAGGCTTCGGTTTGATGTTGGGACACAGCTTTGGAGTTGGTCAGGAAGAACGATTGTGTGGCGGAGGAAAAACGCCGGAGAAAGGTGGTTTTACGGGCATTCTGCTCCGTAATTTGCACTGGAACAGGTCCCTCGTTGTCGTTCAGGTCCAAAGACGACCGGAGCGAGCTATCTTCACTCATGATGTGGTATAGCAGGATAAGGTTGGCCGACTGTGTAATGGTCTGCGCGCGGCTATACTATATGCACGTCTAAAGATCTATTTTTCTTTGTCTTTGGACGCACGTGCGGAGAAACAATATCCCTCCCACACAATGAAGCCGCTGCTGATGGAGTCTATTCTGCCCAACCACAGCTTGGACACTCCTAACCTGTCTCTACTCGAGGCTGACTTGACCCGCGAGCTCTCTGGCTCTGAAGATGTGTTGCCAGATATTCCGCATAATGCATCTCAAAGCATAGAAAAACCATCTCTGGACGCAGGTCAGCTTCGGAGGCTAAACTCTTTGGATTCGTCCAGTGAAAAACTCCAACAAGAAGTCCAGTCGTCTAAGTCATCTAAACCGCCCAAACCGCACATGACTATGGAAGACTGGAAGAAACTCCCGCTCCAATTCGCCAAAGTCTACCTCATTATATTCTGCATGTGGATGGGTTTGCTTTCGGTGTACTGGGGAGCCTTATACCACCGGGAAAGACGTGTTGGAAACATGGCCATGCTTGTGGCTATCGAGGACAGTGAATTTCAGCTTGCAAACTCGACCACCATGCAACCTGTGATTGGCCCCCAATTCCAGGACCTCTTACAGGAGTATCTGAGGTACGGAAAATTCGAAATAAAGAATGCCGAAGAGGTCCGTGAGGCTGCTTTGAAGAATAACCAAACGATAGCTGAATATATCCGTCAAGAAGTCCACCACCAGAAGTATTGGGCCGGCATGCACGTGCAGGCCAATGCGTCAGCAGCAGTATACGAGATGATAACCAATGGGAGCGTGCTTTCTCCTGCAGCCAACCAACTGCAAGGCATAATCACGGTAGTATACGAGTCCGGCCGGCACTTCTCAGCCTTATCGCAGTATGTGTCCAAGAACATCCGGCTGCTCCAGTTGGCATGGACGTCGACTTATGCGCCCCGAGCATTCGCGCACATAGTGCAAAGGGCTCTTAATGCGCTGCAGGTGCAGGCTATATACAGCGCCAACAGCACTCAAGGGTCAGTTCTTTCATACGTTCCACCTCTCCAACTTGAGGATTACCGTCCTGCACGGCTGCCGGTGGTGCTTGGGCCATCGGAATTGGGACTCGTGTACGCGCAAATCTTCTCGTTTCACCAGTTCAACTTCTCTGCAGATCTCCACAATACCGTGCGTCAGAAACTCCGGTTCCGGCATTTCGTCTACTACCGAATTCTTTTTTCGCAAATCAACCATATCATGCTAGCGCTAGTATATGGGCTCATGACCGTGGCATTTCAAGTCCCCACGGGAGTGGCATTTGGAAAGGCTGGTTTCATGGTTCTCTGGGCTACCATGTACCTATTTATCAGTGCGAGCGGAGGACTCAACGAGTGTGCAGGAACACTCATAACTTTCTATGATAAAAAGTTTCTTTTGGCTCCGTGGATCATTTTAAACGTGGTGGCCAATATATCCCCCACTTTTGCCCCGTTTGTGCTTTCCCCAGGCTTCTATCGCTATGGATACGCCATGCCAATGTTCAATGTGTATGAGGCATTGAAGGTGATCTTTTTCAACACGTGGAAAGGGACGTTGGGACGGAACTATGGAGTTTTGGGAGGTTGGGTGGTTTTGACCAATCTTTTGCTTGCTGCTAGCTTGATTCATATTTCGAGAGTCACCCGAAAACGGGCCCAAAAGAATCAACAACAACAACAACAACAGCAGCAGCAGTGAGTTGTATACAGGACAAGGCTATTGAGATCATAAAACTTCGCGTGTACCCTTTTAACGGGTGATTTTGGCAGTCCTTTAAATGTCCATGGAGTACAGTGTACTCTATTCATCAGTCCAGTGTACTCTATTCATCACTTCCAGTGTAGTATATCCATTGTTAATCACGTGACCTGTTCTGGTGAGTCTGGAAGTAGAGGACATCTTGGTATGGCATCAGGGTATGTTCTTCACAGACATGATTCTGCTTGATAGTACCACTAGGAGTTTTTAGGAAAATTCATATAATCACTAGAATTGAGTGCTTCGTGTCAGATTCTCCTAACGAGCCTCAAACCGACCACTCATAGGATTAAGTTGGTGTATTGGTTAGTACTAAAGGGACTTCTATAGTATTCAAGGGACTGGTTAGTATTCGAGGGACTGGTTAGTACTCAAGACACTGGTTAGGACTCAAGAGACTTGTTAAAGGCACTTGTTCTAGGCACTTGGATAGTGGTTGAATTCAGAAACAACTGTAACAAATTGTGCCAGGTGGATTGATGTGATGGTAAGGGATCACTCAAATTAAATAAAACAGACTGGATCTAACAGCTAAACTCGAACCGCGGTATACTCACCAGTGTTTTTTTCAACTCATAAATTCTGAAGCTTGAACTCTCTATAAGCTAATCTGGTCGCTGCTTTAGGTAATATGATTCATACCACATTCTCTAGTTGAGGTACCTGTAAAGAGACTGAGTGTTTTATCAGTCAGTAGCTTACGTAAGCCATGTGGCCCGTGAAGTGTAGACCCTTGACTCAACTGGTCAGCGTACTCAACTGGTCAGCGTACTCGACTGGTCAGCGTAATCGCCTGGGCTGTGTATATAAATAGCCCTTATTGCTTCCTCTTTCGAATCACATAAATGGACACCTTGTATAACTGAACAGATTATATTATATCTTCGAGAAATAAGGAAATAAATATTTTCCTGGCGAGCAAGTAATATGAACTCTATTCCAAGAAAGGTATCATGAACAGCGAATAATACAACTATAGTCATGATCATTGAGGTGGTCACATACACTAAGGGAAATATATGAATGGAACATTTTATACCAGTGAGTTCGATCATGTATTAGAGGGCTCTTGACATTCATGAACCCAATTTACCGCCATGTTTGAGAAATACATCGAATATGATTGTCCTCAGGTCAATGGTTCAGGTCAATGGTTCAGAGACTTAGTTAGTGGCCATGTTTCAGAGACTTGGTTAGTGGCCCTGGTTCAATGGCCATGGTTCAATGGTCATGTTTCAGAGACAATGGTTCAGAGACTTGGTTCAGAGACTTTATTAGAGGGCACTAGGCGCTAAGGTTCATTTAGCTGATATATGTGGGAAGCACGCGGCTTTAAGAACCGCAGTTGCGAATTCGCAATGTTTCACATTGGTTTCAGGAAATCCCTCAAGGGTTACCCGAAGTTGCAAGAAGTATATAGACTAGCAGATCCTCCCGATTAAATAGATTCTCAGGGATATCTCTAAGTCATATTAGAGGGTTTAATATTTTTTTTCCCATACCAAAGAACTTATGAATCCCTAAGTCGTGTGAAGTCGTGTGAAGTCGTGTGAAGTCGTGATAAGTGGTGTCAAGTCGTGTCTAGCCGGGTCAAGTGTGTCTAGCCCCTTCAAGTCGTTAAGCCGTGTCAAGCCGTGTCTGGCCCTTTCAGGTCGTTAAACGGTGTCAAGTGTGTCTAGCCCTTTCAAGTCGTTAATTCGTGTCAAGCCGTGTCTGGCCCTTTCAGGTCGTTAAACGGTGTCAAGTGTGTCTAGCCCTTTCAAGTCGTTAATTCGTGTCAAGTCTTCTTAAGTCCTAACAGGATTTGAGCCAACCAGAATCTATCTGATATAATTCTGGAGCTCTACTAACATTCTATTCAATTATATGATGTGGGAGCTTAACCTCCACTTATATTTGTCTTGCACCATGTTCTTCCCGGTGGAGATATACTACGAAATTGAAAATTCAACTGCTTGGCCACACTAAATCCGGGACAGCCGTGAAATGAGAAAAGGAGTTACTTATAGCTTTTAGGGACATTTTCATTGGTCCTTTGCTACGGCGGAGACCTCCAGAGCTCAACAGATTGAATCTGAAGAATGAGCAATCGGATAGCTTAAAAGACTTTCTCGAAGAAGGAGAATTGTTCCTTACTCAATATCCTCTTAGCTTCAAAAACATTTTGACTATTTGTTTTGGCATTCTCTCATCAAGTCGAGGTGCTGCCTAGTTTAGTCCAGGAGGAGGAAACCGCCGCTGTTATATACACTTGGAGGATGCAATTTGCACAAACATGAACCATGTTTAATATGCAGGTATTAATGTACCGGTATAATTTGATCTCAATATCCGAATTGGAGCTCGTTTTCTAACAATGGGTTGGGTGCAAACCTCGGGATTCAGATTTGGAACAGAGCCCACGAATGCTGCATGCAGACACCCGTGCACCACGTTACCCCAGGTCAAAAACAACCAACGCAAAGCCCCTTTTTCTTTTGGGTCTTCTTTTTGGAAAATGAAGGTTTGAGAAACGGGAATTTCAGAATCCACCCCAATATTTTTTACTTTCACAATTGAAGCCTATTTGAACAAACTGTACCGTTGGGGTATATATGTTACGTGACATGCGTTTCGGCCAAGTCAACCGGTCTCTTCTTGAACAATTTGACTTCTTGAAAAGCCTCATGAGTTCTGAAGTATCCTATTTACCATATCAAAACCCGCCTCCATATTCATACCCAATTGAGTGCTAATATTTAAGTCTAGGTCACGTGACTAAAATCTCTTCTTCTATAACGGTCAATCTACCATAAAAGGTGCCGATATCTGTACTTGAGGTTAAAGTACAGTGTCTAGTTGAGCTGCTATGAGTATTAAGAGAAGTTTAGAGAAGTTTGTGTGGAGGAAATGTGCCCTGAAACATACGGTCTGTATGCAGGAACATAAGGCATTGCAAGTTGCCGTAATGATGAGTACCACAGCAATAAAGAAAGCAGAGTCTACTTCACGTTGTTTGGAATCTCGAGGTGTTCCTGCATCAAGTATTCCACACCATTGCATGTTAATTTAAGACTGGCCAAATCATCATATGCATATAACGAACTACCTCTTCTTGTCTGCTTATAACCATAGGATCTCATCCTCAACCAAACACTCCTTTCAAGATGAAGCCTCCAGCAACACCTAACATCAAGACACCAGTCTCTGCTCCGGTTTCGTGATGTCAAAGGGTCTAATGACCATCTCAGCTGTACACAGAGCAACCATTTCAAGAGCATGTTCAAGCCAAGGAAACACTTCTTTCTGCAATTCTTCAGGTACATGAATGTCACGTTCAATGAAATAAGGCTTGTATATCATGAAGCCTGCAGACAATTTCAATAACTCAACAGGAAGCTGAAAATCTGCCCGTCTTGCAACTCAAAGTACAATGCGGATGGCCCGATCTGACTATTCTCAGCGCCAATAGCATCTGCAAATTGGATTTTGCCGAAATCTCTCTCTGATGTCTTTCGGAGTGTGGTCAACCGACGAGAACCCAACAAGTATCAGAACGGAACAGGGATGCAGTTGCATATGATCTGGGTGACAGAATCGAAGCAAAACTTCAACTGGGCGGAAATAGACACAATGGAGCTCCATCGGCAATATGCCCTGGGTGAAGCTCAAAACAGAATCCTGGTGGTTCAAGGCGGTTCTATTTCCTCATCAAATCGACCTTGTTATACAAGATGATCACGTGCATCAACGTCATGATCTTAATAATAGTCAGATATTCAGATGCTTCTGACTGAGGAAAAGAGTCGTTTCCAGCCACCAAAAGAAAAGCCGTATTCATCCACGCTGCTCCTGACAAAATGGTACAAAGCTTCAGGTGCCCGACTCAAAGCTGCAGAAACCAACACAGCCAAACAATGAACTTGTTGGAAATCATTCATGGTATGCATGGTCATCAAGACAATGAACACAATGACAACCAAGCTAATTTTGACCATCTGAGTGGTGAAAAAAAAGCTAGGGAGCTTGAAGTGTTCACGGTTGAAGAGGATCCAACCGAATGTCAGGTTGACTTCTTAGATTCTCATGTGGATCAAAGTGGTGAGGTAACCTTTTTCACCCATCTTGCTCTTTCTGACAATATCATGATCGAGATGCAACTTGTGGTTTCTTTTCTCCAGAGAAAAAAAGTCCCTTCAGACTGTGTTACGTTCCCAAATAATATGGTCTCTCAAGTGAGATCAAAATGTTGTGTTCTGGACAATTCACAGACAGACAGTGACGTACTACCGAGAACCCTTCCTTCACACTCTGGTTGCTGATACTTGGAATGTATCTTCTTATTCGTCACAACAAAAGACGTGTTTCTTATTTGGCCATCTGCAGTACCACCTCCGAGTACTCGCCCAAATCGATGCAAGCCTTGTCCAAGCAGCGAAAAATGGCTCTTTTCAAAATCACAATCTCTTCACTAGCAAGCATCTCACCACCTATTAGTTTTGGGAAAAAACCAGGCAGATGTAGCGCATAGGGCATACTATAGTTGTATTGTAACAACTTCCAAACGGTATTGAGCCATAGATTTCTCGGGAGAAGGTTGATTTTGGGCCAGGAGAAATTACCAGATTCGGTAAGAAGCGTGAAGAAACGCTCGTCCGTAATAAGATGCAACATAGCATAGAATCTCGGTTCGGGCACGCTCTCGATACTCCAATCGGCGAAATGAGCCCTAAAAATACCGCCGGGGTCTTCAAACACAGCCAATTCGAGCAAACAGAAGAAAGCAGCCGAAAAGGGCCCCGAGAAATCCAAAAATTCTGTTTTGGGTGGATGGAGCCGGAGAAACTCAAGAATGTAGTTTTTCCGCAGGTCGCTTCCCCGGAGCATGATTCCAAGCAATTGGTGATAATTGTCCACCAACAAAACCAGGTCTTTACGAGTCTCCAAAAGCACTGCATACTTCGTCAACACCAGGTCCAAAAATTTGCGGGAGTTTTCACCGAGGTCATACGCTTGAAGGAAAGGTATTAGGAAAGACCCTATGGTGGGCATAAAAAACTCGGGTCTTTCCGAACCCGGAATTATATCCGCCAACTCAAACTCAAGCGCCCGTTCTATGGAGCCCAGGTCCACTTTGCACGTTGTCATGATCCGCAAAACATCGAAATACGTCCATATGGTTGCGGATGATACCAATTTGGTAGGAGAAAAAGACGGCTGTGCAACCCATTCCTGCCAGAAAACGGGGGACTCCTGTACCCAGCACCACTCATAATACACCCTAAAAAAGGCTGTAATTTTATACTTGACTTCAGTCAAAGTATTCGGTTCAAACAACAAGTCCACCAATCGCCCCATAAGATTCTTCCCCTGCACAAACGCAACCACTTCCTGGGGGTCCTCATTCTTGGCCTTGAAAATCATCACCTCCATAAACGTTTCGCCAATGTTTTCGAAGATCACATCTTCCGAAACGTGGAACAAAATTAGTGAGAGCGGCAAATGCTTGAGGATTTTCTCTAGTAATTCGGTATACTCTTTAGGGGCCGACGGGCACACACGGAAGAGAAGCCGGAGGATGCTTTTTATGGCGGGGTTGCAAGAATCGCAAGAATCGCCGAGGGTGGCAAAGAGGTCGGGATTGTGGTAGAAGAGGCCTTGGGTGAAGGAATCGGTTAGAATTGGGTCGGGGGCACTGCTTCCTACAGCTAGACCCGTGAGATGGTCGATGTACTGTGTACACTCGGAGTCCATAGTGACTTGTTTCATGGAGAGAAGAAGTTGGGGTAGAATGAGATCCGTACACCATATATTTTTCTTAATATGTGCAGAGGTTAAAAAATCATCCGTACACCATGAATATTGAAACATCCGTACACCAATACCCTTTCCCTCTTTAATTCTCAGTCACTCGACCAGCAACAATACTTGTTTGTGACGTATTATTTGGCAACTATACCCATAACGTATATTGTCTCACATTCCCCTCTGTTAGAGCTACGTAAAGCCCTCAATAGCGGCGATTAGACCTTATTTCATAGGTGCTGAATCAAGTAACCATTTAAAACAATACAGAGGAATTCCATAAGGGAATTTAAGCGAGCCGCTCTGACACACGAACAATGGGCCTGCTAAATAGCTGCATTTGTAGGCGTCTTGAGGCCTGTTTATCGTAAGTGATTTGTTTCAAAAGTGAGTTGATAATTGCATGTCTGTGCATGGTAACACGCGTTTTTTCGCGGCGCTCGAAACAATGGAGCAGCATATACTTGGAAAGTGAAACTCGAGTACGATTTATTGCACACACTTTGCTATGCTGTCCATTAGGAAGTGAAAGTAACTGTAGGGGACACTTTGGAGGGCATAGAATTTGGGGTGGTAATTTTCCTGTTCGGGAAATCTTACCCATGGGGTGTTTCAGCCGTATACATATCTGAAACCGTACCTTATCGGAGCGAGTGCGGGCTCGCAACCGGTCAATTACACTTAGCATGCGCATAACATGCTTTGAGGATCTCAGTTATACTTGCGTGGAGCGTCCCTCGGGCGGTTATGGTGCACGGGTGGGGTTATGCATATACCGTTATAGGCCGGGCCCGGCCAAGTCCAGAAATGTGCTTACAAACTCGTTGACAAAGCTGAAACAAACATACCTTGAGTCTGGGCGGCTATTTGGCAACGCCGGCTTTCACGGTGACGGTGGAGTGTGGCTTGGGATATCGTTAGTACGGCAGCACGTGACTCGTTAAAAGTCTCCAATCCATGCGCGATTGTCTGCAGGACAATTAGACGAGTGGTGCATGGTGTACCCCTGACCGTTAGGCCGGAATGGCGAGAGGTGCCGGATTTGGCGGGTTTTGGGGCTCGAAAACTTGGAAGTGATCGTGGTGCAACTTTCGATGCATGGTAATGTGCTCTGCCCCGCTCTCAAGGCAAGTGGGCCGGTGCAGCATAAGAAAGGGTTCTTTGGACGCTCGCATGTCGACAAGGCGCGCCGGCTAATTGTAGGTCGAGAAAAGAAAGCTGATGTATGCAGGCCGGCAGGGAAAGGGTGTAAATCCGCCAGAAACGTATGACATCACAGGGTACAGCAGAAAAAAATAACATACAATAGTACGCCAAAAATCAGCCAAGGCAGGGAATGACCATTCCCCAAAGTGGGTGTCCTAATCCGGAAGGTGTAACCCCTAGAGCGGATCTAAAGGCCGTCCTCCAAAAAGTCTCGAACAGCCGCAACATTTCGAGCCATTCAAATACGTTGAGATCAAAGATAGGGCGGTCAGCGACAGATAGAGCCAAGCAGAAGAACCAGGAACAGAAAGAATGCAAGGGCACGCCAGCAGGCGGCCGTTTTTGCACGAGCCAAAAATAGGCCAAACGGCCAACGGCGCAGGAGCCGGAAGTCGGAAGCGAAATGCCGAAGAAGGTCCGGCGAAAGGGTAGCGGGGAGGCCATGGAATTGCAAGGACGAGCACGCACGGCAAAGCCCCGTGCTGCAGGAAGGGAAAGTCGGGGGTGCACACAAGCGCGCGGACCGAATGGAAAAGGGCATCGAAAGCGGATGCATAGGAGCAAATACGAGGCAGTGTGCAGAGCTGCGCCCCATTCAGCGGCTTATCACACTAGTGTGATGCGTGGCATGTGCAGGCGGCTACCCTCACCGTCTCGCGCGCGCCCACCACACACACCTTTCTCTGTGCATATGAGTTGGCGCGCGCCCGTGTTTTATTTCTCATTTCATCATCTTCAAATACTCCCTTTCCCGTCCCCCACTTACTTTTGGTCAACATTATCCCCGCCTCAGGTTCCCGCCACACACCCCCTCACTGCAGGCACATTCCATATAGTACACTTCAGCAGAAAGTTCAAGACGTACCGACCGTACTGCCCGTTAGACTCTAGCCACTGGATTGTCAAAGTGGACTATTGTATCACTGTCACCTGACCACATACTGACACCATACCGCACTGAGACCCCTACTCCTGAACACCCGTGCTGGCCCCCCAAATCTAATACCCGCCACCACAAACACCCAGAGACACAACCAGAGTTCTTCAGAGGTACCCAGGGATATTTCGAATCGGGACAATCATTTAGACACACCACAGTCCACAGATCAGTACACCATTCCCATTCTGTGTGTACCCGTCCACTCAAATAAGCGGCCAACAAATTAGCGACCAACAAAATAGCGACCACCCCCAACAGCCCCTTAGTCGCCACCACCCCCTATAATCGCCACCGCCACCACCTTAACAACCCTTCACTAATCATCTAACCCATTCAACCAATTACCAATCAGAATCATCACTGACTGGATCTTAATTGAGGCTCGAATTATTTGACTGAAGAACAGATCAATTGACTCTATTAGCGACTGTTAATCAGCATTGCTAACTCTTTCATCAGCTCATTTTTTGTGTTGATTTTTTGTTTCAATTAATTAATTAATTGATTTTTTTGTTGCATTAATTGATTGGTTGATTTTTGTGTTGATTCTTGTGGTGCAATAATTACCCCCTTGATGTCGATAGCAGCCGCTCCCAGGGAATACGAATTAGCACAGAGCCACATTGAAATGAGCACACGGATAGAGCTCGTGGTACATGACGACGAGAAGACGCCTGTTCGCTTGGTGCGCGAGAAACCCATTCTGTCCAATCTGTCTAATCCACATAGTCAAAATCTTTCCAATGCTAAAAGTCAGTCCAATCTGTCTAATGCTAAAAGTCAGTCCAATCTGTCTAATGCTCAAAGCCTGTCTAATCGCTTGCGCCTGAGTCTGAAGCCAGAAAAGGAACTCAAAATATCTGAGACTGGAAGAAGTGAAAGTGGACGAAGTGAGACTGGAAGAAAGGACAGTGCAAGCCAGAAGGACGAATTTGTATACGCAAAGATGCCTGGAAGTATGGAAGGTATTGGAGGTGAAAGCATAGCTGGAAGACTGTCTGATATATCTAGTGAAGGCATCAAGACCGTGGTTTCTGGCGAAGGTGTGAAGGCTGGAAAGTCCAAGGGATTCCTTGGAATGCTTGGAAAGAGTGCCAAGGAGCCAAAGATAAAAGAGCAGAAGGTAAAGGAGCAAAAAATAAAGGAGGTTAAGGAGCAGAAGAATGGAGGAAAAGATGGCATTTTCGGGCGTCTTAGCAGAAGCAGTGCTAATAATGGAAAGGATGTTCTGGGAGCAAGAACTAATGTAAAGGATGGAAACGCACTCCAGCCAACCACCACTCAAGAAAGTCTCTCAGCTCAGCCAACCCAACCAGCTCCGCCAGCTCCGCCAGCTCAGCCCAGTGTTCCTCAAAGCACCACCCAAACAACTCCAACAAGTGCATTTTCATCTCAAGGAAGTGCTCAGATAAGTACGACTCAACCAAGGGCTTCTGATCCAAGCACAGCCAATGGAAGTACTCAAAATCCTCAAAGTGCAACCAAAACGGCTCCTCAGACTACCACCAAAGCTGCTCCTCAGACTACCATCAAAGTGGCTCCTCAGACTACCATCAAAGTGGCTCCTCAGACTACCACCAAAGTGACTCCTCAGACTACTACAAAAACTCCTGAAAGCAATACTCCGAGAGCAACTGACCCCAGAGCTCAACCGAGTGCATCCCAAGGAAGTCAAAGTACAACTCAAGGAAAGACATCTTTAGGAAATGCACCTAAAGGAACTCAAGGAAAGACTAGTCTGGGAAGTACACCAAGTTCTCAGCCAACTACACAGCCCAGTGTAAAGGGCAGTACAGCTACACAACCAAAGACGCAAGGAAGTGATGCAAGAGAGGGACCAAAGAGTATTGGGAAGAATGGAAATGAAAGCCAGAAGACTGCCCCTATTGGGCCTGGCTCCACAACCACCTCCAATACTGGAGTTTCTAGTATTGGAGTCTCTAATATTGGAACTTCCAATATTGGTCCTACTACATTCAAATCCACGGCTGAATCCACTGGACTGTCGGAAAAACAAGACGAAGAAACCCTCAACGATACATCCAAAGACACAGAAACACAGCAGCCCAGCGAAAACGAGTTCAAGGAAATCGCCGTCAAACTCTTCAATGAGGACTTTGTTCTGATTGTCCCCGAGGAGTATACCCAGTTCTTGGCCGCCCAGGACGCCGATAGTGCCATGATCCGGGAATACTACATGGACCTTTTCCAATGGGACGTGAGTCTCATAAAGTCCACACGGATGTTGTGCCTGAAGCTCTATCTTAAGGGCGAGCTGCAAGAAATTGATCGGATTCTCTCGGCTTTCACCAAGCTGTATGTGAAGCAACACCCTTCCAATGTGTTCTGTACCGGAGACTTCGAGAAAATCTACATTGTGTTGTACAGTTTGATTCTTTTGAACACGGCACTTCACAACTCGGAGGTTTCCCGCAAGTCCAAGATCTCCCAGTCTGACTATATCAAGAATACCTTCACCACGTTTCTCCTGCAGAATAAGAAGGCCGCCCGGAATTTGTCGGTGAAGCAAAAGATCCGGATTGAAAGAGAGCTCAATAGCTACTATGAGGATTTGGCCAAAAATGAGCTCTACCTCAAAAAAGGCGATGCTTCCAGCCCGAAAAGAACCAACACCAACCGGTACTCCATTACCGAGACCATCCGGTCCACAGTCTCGGCCCCCCAGGACTCCGAGGCACCTTCTCTGCCTCGACAACACGCCAGACCTCAAATGGGCCACGATTTATCTCGCCAACCTTCCAATACCTCCACATGGTCTGTGGATAACGATGGGTTCCGGCGTAGTTCCTTGGGCATGGCCCGGATGAACAGTGGAGGGCCACATGCAGGAAATGCAGGTAAAAACTCCCGTTTTGGCTTCACCAGAGCCCTTTTATCCGAAGCCAACAGCCAGCGGAGCGGAGCTAATACCTTAAGGAACCATAAGTCCGTGGACCATTTACGCCAGGTCACCAGGCGGTCTTCACGTGCATCCATCATCACCAAGGAGTCTGCCCGAGGCTCGGACGAAGATGCCTTATCCATGGTTTCTGTGGACCAATCGGGGCTCTATGAGTTTGTAGATGCCGAGGAAAATACTGGGCCTTATGAGATTGAGGACTTCGATATCTCCGATTTCCAGGACCAAGTGGATCTCAAGTTGGAGCTCCAGGGATCTCCTTATCTTAAAGAAGGATTGTTGAAGTTGCGTATTCTCAACAACGATATGGCAGACTCAGCTTCTGGCTCCGATCTGACCATGTCGTCTGCAGCACTGACTACGCTGACGATCTCCAAACCCGGGTTTTTCTCGTTCTTTAACCGGTCAGCTGCGGGCAAGGAACAAGCCACTACTTTGGGCACCAACACCGCTGTTTTCTCCAACAAGATGACAGAATATTTCGTGGTTGTATCCAAGGGAGAGCTCCGACTTTACTCGTTTGACCCCAAGGTGATTAAAAAGCACCAGCAAAAGATGAAAAAGGCCAAGAAGAATAACCTCCATGCAGGTCTCGAGCAGTACGAGGAGCAATCGGATGATGTGGGCGATGGAAACTGGCTCAATAACGCTGCCAATATTGGTAACTATAACCTCTGTGCCACCAATGCTACGTTAGTGAAACCGCAAGCTCAAGGAAGCCAGGGAAATCAAGGGGCTCAGAAGGGAATCACGTGGACCCTTGAGTTCCCCAAAGTCAGCTGGAAAGCGCAGAAAAAGTTTGTTTTCGAAGCCGGAACCTTAGAAATTGCCAGCGAGTTCGTGCACACGTGCAATTTCTGGGCATCCAAACTCACGGCCGTTCCCACGTTGGAGGAAAGTGTTCTGTCCATCGAATACGGCTGGAACAACTTGAATGTGTTGATAGCAAACAAGGACAGCTTCAAGAAGGCCAAGCACATTTCGCGGTGGGAAACGTTACCCAAAGGAGTATACTTGAGCAACTACGTGAGTTCGGAAGGAGAGTACGAGGACTCGTTAAGCCATGAAGGTATGCTGAAGCAGTTCACGCAGACTTTGCGGTACTACAACACGCTAAAAGGCCATTTCAACCAGTTTAACCAGAGCAAGCGTGAGTTCATGATCCATTTCCGCAAGTTTTCCAACTGCTCCAACTACAAGCTTGTCATGGATAACTTCGAGGCTCGTGCACTGGAATACAAGGCCGAGTTGAGCAAGTACAAGAACTACATTGTGATGCTTGGGTACGGGTTGAAGTTGCGGTTTGACCTTGAGGAGCTTGATGACGAGGAGAAGTGGATGGAAGAGATTGCAGAGCGGACCAGTATCCAGGGCGAAGAAGCCATTGAAGAGGAGATCAAGCGGAGAAGAGTGGAGATGCATGCATCGGAATCCGAGCTCACCAAATCGGTCAAAAGAGAGATTCAGAAGTTGATGCAGTGTTCCAACCAATTGAACGAACTCTTGGGCCACGAAGACGAGCACACCGAAGAGTACCGGTGGGACGAGTCCACGGACTACGGGACATTCTTGGTCAAGTCGCCCAAAACATTCAGTCTCTCCAACTTCAAGGACTCCGAGAGCAGCCCCATAAACCAGTTGCTCAGCGCAGACAACAAGACTTCCCGAGGAGATTACGAGCAGAGCATCAACTTTGCCAAGAAGGAGTTGATTATGAGTTTCAGCACCAACACCATCCGTGAGGAGGACGAGCCGGAGGACTAGATCAAGACCATATACCTAATTATTGCACAAGTCTTATGTACCCTAACATGTATAAGATGTATCCTGACATCCTGACATGTATAACATGTATCCTGACATCCTGACATCCTGACATGTATAACATGTATATCCTGACATATTTAATATGAGCAGAATCGTAGCGTACCAGGTACCACAGGTATAATTCTATACATAGTAGTAGTCAGTATTCAGTCGTCAGTGTTCAGTAGCCAGTAATGGCAATGGTACTCAATGGTACTCAGTAGTAGTAGTATTCAGTAGGCTAAACCAGTAGCAGTGGTAGTAGCAGTGGTAGTAGCAGTCAGTAATGTTATGAACAGCAGGTAGCAGTTAGTATAGTAATACACCTCCATATACGTTGGGTTAGGTTCTTATAAGTACGTTTATTACCTATTCGGTACTATATTCGTTGATGATTTTTCAGGAAGAGGAATCGGCCGCTAATAAGTAGTCGGCAGGTAGAGCCAAAGGGGTATAGTAACGGTGGACCCAAAGGGGTGTAGTAACGGTGAACCCAGAGCGGTGTAGTAACGGTGGACCTGAAAGAGAAGGTAGTAGAATTGGTTCCCGATTAACTGGGCACGTGAGCTCAATCCCTATATGGGTTGTATTCCACCGATCTTGGATCTAACATGTTGACAGTTAGTAATAATTAGCAAGAATCGTACCTCTCAGGATATCCGTAGTCAGTAGTCAGTGGTAGTCAGTGGTAGTAGTCAGTAGTCAGTGGTAGTAGTCAGTAGTCAGTGGTAGTAGTCAGTAGTCAGTGGTAGTAGTCAGTAGTCAGTGGTAGTAGTCAGTAGT
>NKZN01001729.1:0-22392 GCA_002374485.1 Metschnikowia santaceciliae
CACCGATACTCCATATTTGAGAGAATTATTAGAGGCCAATGTCATAACAATTCCAACTTACCAGAGAGTGTATGCACATTCTCAACAATGTTCAGTTCATGGCATGCGCAGGGCTCACAACGCGTCGCACTTCTATGGCACTAACTTCTAAGACAACATACTTTTAAGGCACCACTACCACCCTATTCTTCATTAGTACTATGAACATTTGACTACCCTTTATTCTAATATACACACCACATCTTATCAACGGTGTCTCCTCATTCACCAACCATAACTAAAGCATGAGCACTACATGACATGAAACATGAACCTGAGACTAAACTAAAACCAGCGCGACAACAGAATGACTGCTCGTGACAACGGATGGAGACTATTTTAATTATCTTATACTTATTGTTCTAATAACACTGGTGTACCGAAGACTCGTAGGGTCAGTCTCTTCAACGTAGGTACTAGCTCCCCAAACGAATATATTCATTCGGAAGAGCTCTATCCACTCACAAACTGAGCTGACTGACTCATGCGAACAGGAAGAAGCGGATATTCGATCGCTCCAATTGCGAGAGATCTTCGGTAGTCGATGGGACTTGTTTCAACAATACTACATTAACTGACGGACCCGAGTCGGCAGTGTCCATTCGAAACATTATTCATCATAGCGATGATAACGCCTATAGTAATAAAGCTACGGACTTGGATCTCGTCGACAACGTGTTCCTGGAGGATTTGAACCCGAAAGTCAACCGCCACCACATATTGCCCAACAGACCATCAGAGCCAATCCTTATCCCGAAGTTCCGGATCAATTTTGCCGACTTCCCTTAACTACTTTGTTCTATCAACTAGAGGCTGTTAACCTTGGAGACCTGCTGCGGATATGAGTACGACTTGGCATGGATAGATATGTGAATATTCAAGGATTGTAACAAGTGCACTGGGCCACAAACGAGTCGTGACTATTCCATTCCCA
This sequence comes from Metschnikowia santaceciliae, assembly GCA_002374485.1. Classification (NCBI taxonomy): domain Eukaryota; kingdom Fungi; phylum Ascomycota; class Pichiomycetes; order Serinales; family Metschnikowiaceae; genus Metschnikowia; species Metschnikowia santaceciliae. The sequence continues at coordinate 974 of NKZN01001729.1, forward strand.
AACCTTCTCTCTGGTTAATCCATATCCAAGGTCATTGAATGTTATAAAAAAAGAAAACTCTTTCCAGAACTTATTCCAATGTCTTCACATTCTTTACGTTACCGTTTCCATATGCAAGTACTGAAATTTTAACCAGTTTCCCTTTCCCTCCCTAAATCAAAAACTTGTTTCATTAACAGCTATGCTTGGGGGTTAGGATGGACTTAGCCATGTTCATTTACTGTTGACATGGAACCTTTCCCCACTTCAGTCTTCTAAATTCCCATTTGAATATTTGCTACTACCACCAAGATCTGCACTAGAGGCGGTTCCACTCGATTTCACAGCCAAGCTTCTACACCACCTCCACGCCTGCCTACTCACTTTTTAAAGACAAAAGTGGTCAAGTATAAGTATCACGCTTAGCGCCATCCATTTTCAGGGCTAGTTCATTCGGCCGGTGACTTATTACACACTCCTTAGCGGATTCCGACTTCCATGGCCACCGTCCGGCTGTCTAGATGAACTAACACCTCTTGTGGTGTCTGATTAGCGTGAATTCTGGCACTTTAACTTTACGTTCGGTTCATCCCGCATCGCCAGTTCTGCTTACTAAAAATGGCCCACTAAAAGCTCTACATTCGTGAAAATGTTCAATAAAGTAACATCTTCTTACATATTTAAAGTTTGAGAATATGCTAAGGCTAATTCTGCCCCGAGACATCTAATCATTCGCTTTACCTCATAAAACCGTTTTGAGCTTCTGCTATCCTGAGGCAAACTTCGGCAGGAACCAGCTACTCGATTAGTCTTTCTCCCCTATACCCAGATTTGACGATCGATTTGCACGTCAGAGCCGCTACGACCTTCCACCAGAGTTTCCTCTGGCTTCACCCTATCCAGGTATAGCTCACCATCTTTCGGGTGCTAATAGTTATGCTTCGTCTCCCGCCCTTTAGGACAGGAGGGTAGGGTTGACCAATTACTTTCATTACGCATTTGGATACACCTTTGTTTATGGATATTTGTTTATGGATATTTGTTTATGGATACACCTTTACGTATAGATACACCTTTACTTATAGATACACCTTTGTTTATAGATATTGTTAGATCTATCATGAAGCCTCTCAGTCCGATTGTTACAATGGCCATTTCAAACGCCGTGTCACGACCATCGTTGTATGAAGTACTATGATGGTCTTTCGAATATTCTAGTATAGTGCTCTAGTGTCGTATATTGTAGTCGTATAGTATAGTCTAGCCATATGGATCTGACAATAGCATTGATTTTTTTATTCCTTTACAGTAAACTTTTACTTCCAATTTTTTGTCTACCGATAAATACAAACCAAGACAAACGATTCAAACCAAGACAAAATGTTTCGAACCCCTCCCTACAGTCCTTCAAGCCAAATGACGTAATGCTTCACCCCAACTTCTATTGGAATTCAATATTCTGAAATCTTAAACCTGAAATCTTAAACCGGACGACTGCTTCATATGGTACTACATTTGGGAGTCTTGCAGTACCAATCAAGGGTGAAAAACGGACCGCACTGAACTGGTTTCCTTGTTATCCTATATGCAACAACTCATTAGAAGTTATGCAATCATTCATATTGGATTGGTTTGTTTGATTTTGATAGTGTGGTTTATCTTAATACTCTGCAGGAGAGCAATCCGTAGTAACGGCGAACCAAAAAGGAGTTTAGAGCCGGTAATCCGATTTGAAGACTAATTGGGATCATGAGTTCAATCCCTGGATCGTTAGAGTGTTACCAATAAGGAAGGTAACACTTAATACTTCATATGTTAGATTCTTGATACCACGTACATTACAATTGCTATGGACTGCACAGAGTAGGAGACTGGGGGAGAAAGAGGTCACGATCCGTATAATGCCTCGAATCACTTATAACTCAGAAGTCTGTCTACAAAATATCACAAAGTAAAAATCGTATGAATATCTGAAATGATAGATCGGACCGGCATATAAGGCACTGCATACAGGACTCAACACACCTGTACACCACATACCACAGTATTCTCACAGGAATATCGCACTATATGCCAGAACCCACATCCGTACATCGCACCGCACGCTAGTATCGCACTCTAAACCGTTCGCAATCCAACTCCATTGTACAACAGCAATGTCGGACAAAATGCAGATCGACACGCCTGAAATCGACGAGGGTTTATACTCTCGGCAGTTGTATGTCCTCGGAAAAGAGGCCATGCTTAAGATGCAGAACGCAAATGTTTTGATCATTGGCTTGAAAGGCCTCGGTGTGGAGGTGGCCAAAAACGTGGCGTTGGCCGGGGTCAAGTCTTTGGCGCTTTACGACCCCAGCCCCGTGCAGCTCCGGGATTTATCATCTCAATTCTTTCTTAGCGCTGAAGATGTAGCTAGCGGACGGACGATAGCCGAGGCTTCGGCTCCTAAACTTAAGGAGCTCAATCTGTACGTGCCAATCTCGGTTGTTTCCGATATTTCCGCAGCTTCGTTGAGCCAGTACAAGTGTATTGTTGCTACTGACATGTTGCTTGAGGACCAGGTGAAAATGGATGAGTTTGCTCGGGAAAACGACATTGGCTTTATTGCTGCAGATGTACGGGGTTTGTTTGCGTCGCTTTTCGTGGATTTTGGTGACAATTTCTCCGTCATTGACCCCAATGGAGAAGAGCCTCTTTCGGGTATTGTTTCCGATATCGAGCTGAATGGCCACGTGACTATGTTGGACGATAATCGCCATGGGCTCCAGGACGGAGATTATGTCAAGTTCTCCGAGGTCGAGGGTATGGACAAGTTGAACAACGGAACCCCGCTCAAAATCGAGGTCTTGGGTCCTTATGCCTTTAAAATCCCCATTGATGAGTCCTACGGTGTGTACAAGAAAGGTGGTTTGTACCAGCAGGTGAAGATGCCACAAAAGGTGCATTTCCAGTCGTTACAGCAACAATTGGCAGAACCAGAGTACTTTTTCTCGGACTTTGCCAAATTCGACCGTCCTCCGCAATTACATTTGGGTTTCCAGGCACTCCAGGCATTCCAGACTCGCAATAGAAGATTGCCTAGACCTTACCATGAAGAGGATGCAAACGAAATGGTACGTTATGCTGAGGAGGTCGGAGCTCAAAACCCGGCCATTTTAGGTGACGCTGAACTCAACCGGGATCTTCTCCGCGAGTTGGCTTTCCAAAGTCTGGGTGATTTGCCTGCCATGGTGGCTTTCATGGGAGGTATGGTTGCGCAAGAAGTGTTGAAGTGCGTTTCGTCCAAGTTTGGACCTGTGAAGCAGTTTATGTACTTTGATTCTTTGGAGTCACTTCCCAATGCGGAAACTTACCCCCGGAATGCCGAAACAACCAAGCCAATTGGATCCAGGTACGATGGTCAGATTGCCGTTTTCGGAAAGACATACCAGGAAGCTATTTCCAACGTCAAGGTGTTTTTGGTGGGTTCAGGAGCCATTGGGTGCGAGATGTTGAAAAACTGGGCCATGATGGGCTTGGGTTCAGGCGAAAAAGGTGCTATCTACATCACGGACAACGACTCCATTGAGAAATCCAATTTGAACCGGCAATTTTTGTTCAGGCCCAAGGATGTGGGTGGATTCAAGAGTGAGATTGCAGCCAAGGCTGTGATTGCCATGAACCCCGAGTTGACCGGAAAAATTCACGCCAAATTGGACAAGGTGGGAGCCGATACCGAGGAGATATTTGGCGATGCCTTCTGGGAGCCATTGGATTTTGTCACCAATGCCTTGGATAACGTGGACGCCAGAACGTACGTGGACAGACGGTGTATTTTCTACAAGAAACCATTGCTTGAGTCCGGTACTTTGGGCACCAAGGGTAATACGCAGGTGGTGATTCCTAACTTGACGGAATCTTACTCTTCGTCGCAGGATCCTCCCGAAAAGTCCATTCCATTGTGTACTTTGCGGTCGTTCCCCAACAAAATCGACCACACGATCGCGTGGGCCAAGTCGTTGTTCCAGGGCTACTTTTCCGACTCGCCTGAAACAGTCAACTTGTACTTGAGCCAGCCCAACTACGTGGAGCAGACATTGAAACAAAACCCCGATATCAAGGGCACGTTGGCCAACATCGCCAGTCTTTTGAACCACAGACCATACAGTTTTGCAGACTGCATCAAGTGGGCTCGGGACGAGTTCGAGGCCAAGTTCAACCACGAGATCAAGCAGCTCTTGCATAATTTCCCCGAGGACGCAGTCACCTCCACCGGTGCACCTTTCTGGTCTGGCCCCAAGAGAGCACCCAAGGCTTTGGACTTTGACCTTGAAAACCCCGACCATTTTAACTTTATTGTGGGTGGAGCGAATCTCTTGGCGTTTATTTATGGCTTGAAGGAACAAGCTTCTGCTGATGAGTACAGGAAAGTGTTGGAATCATATGAACCTAAGCCTTTTGTTCCTAGGGAAGGAGTTAAGATTGCGGTCAGTGAAGCCGAGGCGGAGGAAGAGGCAAAGAAGCTTTCGGGAGCCATCGACCAGGATGAGGTTCAAAAGATCGCAGCTACACTTCCCGAACCTTCTACTTTGGCAGGCTACAGATTGACACCCATTGAGTTTGAGAAGGACGATGATACAAACCACCACATTGAGTTTATTACGGCAGCTTCCAACTGCAGAGCATTGAACTATGGAATTGAGCCTGCAAACGCATCTAAAACCAAGTTTATTGCAGGCAAAATCATCCCAGCCATTGCTACTACCACGGCCATGGTCACTGGTTTGGTGTGTCTTGAATTGTACAAGGTGGTGGCCAAGCACGATGATGTGGAGAAGTACAAGAATGGGTTTGTCAACCTTGCGCTTCCCTTCTTTGGGTTTTCGGAACCCGTCAAGTCTGCCAAGGGAAAGTACAACGATAAGGAGTTTGATCAGATCTGGGACCGGTTCGAGATCCATGGCGACATCACATTGCAGCAGTTGGTGGACCATTTCGAGCAGAACGAGGGCTTGGAGATTCTGATGTTATCGTATGGTGTGACGTTATTGTATGCATCGTTCTTCCCCCCAAAGAAGGTCAAGGACCGGTTGGGCATGAAGCTCTCGGAGTTGATCGAAGCCGTCAGCAAGAAGCCCTTGCCTTCACACGCCAAAAACCTTATCTTCGAGATTTGTTGTGATGATAAGGAGGGCGAGGATGTTGAGGTCCCATACATCAACGTGAAGCTCTAATCAGTGCATCAGTCACTCCTGTATAGTCAGCCTACACTTTATAGTAAATGGTATTGAGTCAAAAGGCAGTAGGTAGACAGTAGAGGACTATAACCATCATTATTAGAGTGAATCCGTAAACAGTAGACAATACACAGTATGTAAAGAAATTATACCGTTATAACGGTATTCTATAGTTCAAATACACAGTCCGCAGAATTTGTATACTAATCTAAATATATACGCGTGATAGATTCTGGTTACGCCCAGTACTCTGTTTTGTGCGTTTTGTATGTTTATTCACCGATGTATCCTCCAAGAGGAACCATCGCACCTTATATAGACTTCTCCGGCATAGAGGAATGGAGGTTGTATTGAAGGCCGAAGGCCGCTCAACATCTGATCAACCAGTGCCGGGTTCCAACATCCACATGGGTAGTGTTAGATTGTTGTAAGTACGTTGATTACCTAATCGTAACTGTATTCGCTGATGATTCCTCAGTAAGAGGTATCGGCCGCCATTAATTAGTGTGCAGGAAGGTAGCCAAAGGGCGTAGTAACGGTGAGCTCAGAGGAGCATAGTAACGGTGAACTCAAAAGGGCGTAGTAACGGTGAACTCAGAGCGGCGTAGTAACGGTGAACTCAGAGCGGCGTAGTAACGGTGAGCTCAGAGGGGCATAGTAACGGTGAACTCAAAAGGGCATAGTAACGGTGAACTCAAAAGGGCGTAGTAGCATCAGTTCCCGATTAACTGGACACATGACCTCAATCCCTATATGGGTTGCATCCACCCATCTTGGATCTAACAGGTAGTGTAGTACCCATGGTGAATTCAACAATCCGTATGTATAAATTCTCAGAGAACATTTGTCAATCGCAATAAAAATCATAAATGAAAAGATAGTCCATTTTTTATTCATGATAAATATCGAGATTGATATAGTTATACCCATCAAGACATCAAGATATTTTGATTATCTAAAGTAGCATTTCCATTATGTATTATGTATGGGAGCATTGTTCAGTTAGTATAAGCAATAACAACGTAAGGTAATATAGAAGATATTTCTAAATCAAAGGGTAAGAAAAGAATATACGAGGAAATTGTTCCAAGATAACAATAGCCATAAGGCTGAGACGCGCTCCCAACATGGTAATATGCTGAGCCGCGGTATCTTACAATAGCTATTGTTAGGGATGGAAAGAGTAGGCATAAACTAACTTAATATGTGAAGCACCAACTATGTTTGATCTAGTACAGATCTCTGAGAGGCACTCTCAACCCCAACTGTTAGGATTCAAGAAACTGCACTTGATCAACTCTCAACCACACAACCACACAACCACACAACTACACAACTACACAACTACACAACTACACAACTACACAACACAACTACACAACTACACAACACAACTACACAACTACACAACTACACAACTACACAACTACACAACTACACAACTACACAACTACACAACTACACAACTACACAACCACACAACTACACAACTACACAACCACACAACTACACAACCACACAACTCTCAACTACACAACACAACTAAACTTAATGAAACTACAATTTAGACAGTTAGAGGTGTCCTCGGTAATTGTAGCGAAGTAGAAGAATACATTAGCGTGCATAGCCAGAGGCGCACTTAGGAGGCGCACTTAGGAGCACTTAAGAGGCACACTTCGAGTCACTTCGAGTCACACTTCGAGTCACTTCGAGTCACACTTCGAGTCACTTCGAGTCACTTCGAGTCACTTCGAGTCACTTCGAGTCACTTCGAGTCACTTCGAGGCACACTTGTTCTAATACCTCACTGGGAAAATAGCTACGTTCCTGTAGGGGTGGAGCCTCAACTAGGATCCATCCCTCATAGGGAACGGTCAGCAGAGGGTGCAATCTATTCACCTTTTCAAAGAAACCTTTGGAAGTCATTCCCTGAGATCCTTCAGTGAGTGACATTTCTGTAACAACATGTATTCAATATCTAGTCTGTAAAGAGAAGGTAGAATAAAGGTCCTCAAACAGAAAGAATATAAAATATTCTTTCTTCTCATACCTGTAGGAAGAGGTCGTGCAAGTTCAATAAGTAGAGCACATGGGTGAAACTAGAAGTGCTGTTTAAGACAGCAGTCAAGGGAAATGAGGGCTTGTGCCCTATGGACATACATGATGCAATGGAACCTTGAGTGTAGGGCACTTAGGTATATATACTGCATATGCACCTCATATCACAACAACACTTCGAGGCACACTTAGAGGCGAGGCACACTCAGAGGCGAGGCACAGTCAGAGGCGAGGCACAGTCAGAGGCTCAAGTCTTAGACCACAGTGATCATTCTTTCGCAAATAATAGTAGTAAAACTGGCAAAGTTGAGCAACTTAATGAATTAGTTTTATCTTGGCTTTACTTCATATTCATGTGACTGAGTGCATATAAGCAGGGCCGACGTAACTTTGATTGGCCAATCAAAAAAATAAACATATATACAGTGTTTTTCAAAACTATTCAAACCAGCGTGACAAAATGTTTCGAGCCAGCGCGACAAAATGTTTCGAACCAAGAAGACAGAATGGTTCAAACCAAATGGCGTAATGTTACACACCAACTTTTATTAGAATTCAATAATCTGAAATCTCAAATCTCAAATCTGGACGATTGCCTCTTGTATACTACATTTGGGAGTCTTGCAGTACCAATCAAGGGTGAAAAACGGACGGAACTGAACTGGTTTCCTTGCTATCCTGTATACAACAACCTGTCCATTTGGTTTGAAAGATTGTGCGAAGGCGTACGAAACATTTTGTTGCACTGGTTTGAATCGTTTTGTCGCGCTGGTTTGAATCGTTTTGTCGCGCTGGTTTGAATCGTTTTGTCGCGCTGGTCTGAATCGTTTCGAATAACACTGGATACTGAGATGCAAGGTATCCCGGTCAGGCAACACCTGCATATAACGTGCAGATGTTGCATGTATATACAGGGTTACATACAACCAGTATATAAGAGTGAGGCTTTCCTCCCTTGGATAAATGAGGGCGTTCCTCGACTATTCTAGGTTCAATACATACCATGATAAACTATAGGACGTAAGGATTACGTTCGACATATAAGACTAACAGGTACTACTACTGTTAAGCTCTTACACAGAATGTTTCGAACCAAGAAGACAAAATGTTTCACACCAACTTTCACTAGAATTCAATATTCTGAAATCTGAAATCTGAAATGTGAAATCTGAAATCTGAAATCTGAAATCTGAAATCTGGATGATTACTTCATATGTACTGCATTTGGAATAAAAGTCTTGCAGTATTAATCAAGGGTGAAAAACGGATGGAACTGAACCCTGTTTCCTTATTATCCTGCATACAACAACATGTCCATCTGGTTTGAAAGAATGTGCGGGGTACGAAACTTTTTGAATTATTGGTTTGTTTAATTTTGCTAGTGAAGTTTGAATCGTTTTGCCGCACTGGTTTGAATCGTTTTGAAAAACACTGTATGCAGGTGCCGTCTGGGTTAGTCGTATAACTCTGGTTGTTATCTTGGCCAAGACAATTTGGTATGAGTTTGATAAACAAAGAAATGGGCTATATGGGAAACGCTACACTACTATTATACACCCAAAGCGTGGGTTTTATGTTCTTTGTAACGTGTGTTAATTAATGATGTATTCGTTGATGGTTCCTCAAAGCAAGGAATCGGAATGACTTATATAACTTTGAGAGAAACGTGGCACCGAAAAACTTTCGATCAGAATAATGGTAAGGATTGTTCCAGAATATTCGAAAAGGGCCATCGATTCTCGAAGTGCCGTGATGCCCGAAGTGTCGTGATGCCCGAAGTGCCGTGATGTCCGAAGTGTCGTGATGTCCGAAGTGTCGTGATGTCCGAAGTGTCGTGATGCCCGAAGTGCCGTGATGCCCGAAGTGCCGTGAGACGACGTTTGCAGTGGCCATTGCTGGGATCGAACATCATAGGCTTCATTATGTTTCTATACGTAGTGTCCTACATATAGTGGATCTAAGTGGGTATTTATGTTATACTTTAATCAATATAATAAAAATAGAGTAAAAAGATACGTTTTTTATATTGTAAGAGGAAATTAAACTTTAAGCGGTATAGCTTTAACCATAGATTAAAGATTTTATCTGATAATGTAGTACTTAACAGGTTCAATACTAATATTACCTTTTCCCAACATGCTATGTTGGAGCAATACTAAAAAGTTGTCTTGTCGTATATGGAATAGTCCATTGCGTGTCCTGTTCGTTAATTAAACATCGGTGAACTTATACCTCCCACTTATTAGACAACATCCTAGGATCACTACATAGTATATGTTATGTTCTTCAATACGTTTATGCCTAAGTAAATCTTGTATTCGTTGATGGTTCCTCAAAGAGACGTACCGGAGTGGCCTATATAACTCTGGGAGAAACGTGACATCAAAAAACTTTGGATCAGAGTAATGGTAAGGATTGTCCTGGAATATTCGAACGGATCATCATAGTACTTCATACAACCATGGTCGTCACACGGGGGTTGCAATGGCCACGGTACAAGATCGGACTGAGAGGCTTCATAATACCTTCATAGGCAGGGCCCTGCATATGGTAGATATGACTGCTCGATTCTGAGCGGTATCAACTGTGAACACACGTCACGGACGCACTACTTTATATAGCAATAGAGTTACAAGACAGATGACAGAAATGATTACCCAAAGTCGCTCATTTGATAGAGTTATTGAAGTTCAATAATGTATCAGGTCCTCTGTACCCGAAGGTACGTGCTAACGCGCAACATCTATCGTTGTGGAACAACTTGTTGAACGTTAGCATATACCAGTTGGTATACATGAACCGTTATATCGTTGGACTGCAATAAATCTCTCAATTGAGTGACTTGACTAATCAGTTCGGTCATCTGTCTTCCAACTCTATTGATATGTGAAGTAGTGAGTTCGTGATCCCCGTCTTCTTTTGATACCGCTCAACACTGAGCAGGATCCTTCCTTTATATAGTTAGTCCTGGGAACTTCCAAACGGTCTCTCTCCATCGTCGATGTCTCTCATCTATATTGTCTTCTCCAAGACAATGCTCAGAGTTGGACGAGAGCTAGACGGAGCTAGACGGAGCTAGACGGAGCGAGACGGAGCGAGACGGAGCTAGACGGAGCTAGACGGAGCTAGACGGAGCTAGACGAAAACCCATAGAGCCCTAGCCCTACCTTTGTCTCTTCTTCAACAATACCCAACATTGTTTCATCCGGATGGCTTGGCATGAACATGCAGCACTCGCACATGTAGACTAGACAACACATGTTCCGCAACCATAGTTGCAGCACCAGGTGGACCATAGATTAACCATGGTGTGATGTCCAGTGGACAGTTACTGAGCGACACTGTCCTCATAGTCTCATCAAGGTATGTGAACACTTGAGGGGTGTTCACTTCAAGAGAAGAGGAAGTTGTAGAGTGGTCAGTGTCCATTGAAGTATTGGTGGGTCTGGTCTTTGGAGACATCTTGGTATGTCCCAGACAGATGATATTTCATTCAGTTACTTCAAAGATGGATATGGTCCAGACTTCCTTATATATGTGGGACGTTGACCTTCACGGCACCAGGCGGTTGTAGTAACCACAGGTGTATATGAAGAACAGGTTAACAAGCCGCGCTATCCCTGCAAGCCATTGGGGATACTCAGCGCGTTCACCTTGTTACAGTGCTTTTCAAAATTATTCAAACCAGCATGACAAACTGTTTCAAACCAGCATGACAAACTGGTTCAAACCAAGAAGACAGAATGGTTCAAACCAAGAAGACAGAATGATTCAAACCAAGAAGACAAACTGGTTCAAACCAAGAAGACAACCTGTTTCAAACCAAGAAGACAACCTGTTTCAAACCAAGAAGACAACCTGTTTCAAACCAAGACAACCTGTTTCAAACCAAGAAGACAGAATGGTCCAAACCAAAAGGCGTAATGTTTCACACCAACTTCCATTAGAATTCAATATTCTGAAATATTAAACCTGGACGATTGCCTCATATGGTACTACATTTGGGACAGAAGTCTTGCAGTATCAATCAAGGGTGAAAAACGGACGGAGGAACTGAACTGGTTTTTTAGTTATCCTGTGTACGACAACTTGTTAGGGGTGTACGAAACTTTTTGAATTATTGGTTTGAACCATTCTGTCTTGGTTCGAACCATTTTGGCGCGCTGGTTTGAATAGTTTAGAAAATCACTGTACCGTTTTTCAACAGCACATGTACTGGTCTCTTAAGTGTTGGAACACGCGACATGTGACTGGCGAACTTGAGACTAGTACATGTGCGCGTACTGCATGCTCATGCCAAGCTATCCAGATGAAACAATGTTGGGTATTGTTGAAGAAGAGACAAAGGTAGAGCTAGGGCTATGGGCTCCGTCTAGCTCCGTCTAGCTCCGTCTAGCTCCGTCTAGCTCCGTCTAGCTCCGTCTAGCTCCGTCTAGCTCTCGTCCAACTCTGAGCATTGTCTTGTAGAAGACGATATAGATGAGGGAGTTTGACGACGGAGAGAGATCGTTTGGGAGTCCCCAGGAATAACTATATAAAGCCAGGATGCTGCTCAGTATTGAGAGGCATCAATTGTGAAACAGGGTTCACGAACTCACTACTTCACATATCAATAGAGTTGGAAGACAGATGGCAGAACTGATTACCCAAGTCGCTCATTTAAGAGAGTTATTGCAGTCCAACTAAAGAACGGTTCCTGTATACCAATTGGTATATGCTAACGTCCAACATTAAGTTCAGTCACACGTCGCTCGTTCCAACACAAGTCACGTCTAATCTACAAAAAGTAGTATTTTTTTCGTTTTTTTAAAAATATCATAGCAAAAACTGAGTATATCATAAAATACTATAGAAAGAAAACCTGGAGAATATTGTCCCAAAATTCTATGACTTATTTAGCTGCGCTGGTTAGGCTTGGAGGCCTAGGTACAGGACAAACTCCTTATTTTCAGCCACAAGCTTATCGAAATGATCGTCCAAAGACACACGACCTGCATCTAGCACCACCACCCGTCCACACAGCTGCATCACCCGGGAATCATGGGTGACTACAATCACCGTAAGGTCTGGTCTGGATTGGCGGAGTGTCGACTCATGTGCGACCATGCTTAAGAAAGCTTCTATGCACTCCGCGTCCATCCTAGCCGTTGGTTCATCAAAAAGAAGCACTTTGGGGTTTCGAAGTAATGTTCGAGCAATAGAAAGACGCCGTAATTGACCCAGAGAAAACCCTTTCCCTCCTTTCATAATGGTTGTGAGCCCTGCTTCAGTCTCAAACACAAAGTCCGCATTGGATTCCTGTATACAGCGCACAATCTCCTCTTCATCCTTGACCTCCACACCATAAGTCAAATTTTCCAACACTGAACCTTCGAAAAATTGCGGTTCTTGAAGATCCAAACACACACATTCACGGTACTGCATCGTGTCGATGGTATTCACATCAATGTTGTTAACTGAGATTTGACCCCGGTCCGGCATATAGAGCCGGGATACGATATGTGCCAACGTCAGCTTTCCACATCCACTGGGTCCAGTAATGGCCACTGTTTCTCCTGCATCAATATCAAGGGAGACACCACGAAGGACCTGGCGGAACTGAGAGCTCTCTCGGTTTGGATATGCAAAACAAACGTCTCTTAAGCTCATGTCCAATGCACCCTTCGGCATATCTGCAGGACACACAGGCTCCTCTGCTGCCAGTTCGGCCAATGCAAGAAGTTGCATGATTAGAGTACCTGCACGCTGGCCACGAGATATCTCAGGAAGCAGTTGTGCCATGGAGGAAGCACTGGTCACCGTGAAAGTTAACATGGTTAAAACCAGAATCATCTGTTCCTGTACATAAGCCCCGCTTCCAACCAACGCCACGCCAAAGTAGAGAACAATTCCCGTCGCTGCGCTCGTACAGAACTCCAGAAGAGATACTCCAAAACCACCAGAAAAGGCCCGAAAAACTCCATACCGGTAGATGGTCTGAAGGTGTTTTTCAAAGTCACGTGTCATGGCCTCGAAAAGCGCGTACAGGTGCACGGTTCGAATCCCGACCACGACTTCATGTGCAAACTTTTCTCCTGCTGCCACAGCGTCCTTGTAAGCAGTTTCGTATTTCTGGAGCACAATCCCGTAAATAATGGTGACCACGAAAATAAGCGGAATAAATGCCACGCCCACCAAAGCCAATTTCCAGCCAATCACAACGGCCCATACAATTCCCACAATTGTGAGGGACACGACCAAAAGTAAACCCGACAAGAACTCCAGCACCAAGTGACGCAAATCACGAGTATCATTGAGAAGCAATGTATTGAGGTCGTTCAGCTTTTGGGTTTGGAAAAACGACATATCCTGCCTGTTGATGATATGGAGACATTTTTTGCGGAGGTGCACGACCCACTGCTCAGCGGCGCAGTCGAGCGACATTTTGGCTGCAAACTCAATCACCATTTCCGCCACCGCCACCGCCACGATAATGAGCGCCCAGAATGTCACTGAGTGCAGGCCTTTGTGCAGGGAGCTACCAGCCGGCATGGACTCTGCAGGAACGCCCGACATACCCACTGCCCTCGCCACACTCAGCGCCACAATCGCCGAAAGGCACTTGGAGTAACAGTATGAGAGAATTGGTGGTAGTATTCCTGCACACACGGACCCCACGAGTCCGGCCCAAACAAGCACTTTGCTATCCAGGGTACTGTACCAAAACCGGAGAAGAGTAGGTAAGCTAGCCGAAATCGTTTTGGTAGGTTCGGGAGTGCCACTGGCCTCCAAATCCTTCAAAATAACCGGGTTGTGCATATAGTCGAAGTCACGTGATAATTCCGTTTGCTCCAATTCTGGAACCAGTCCAGCAAGTTCCACTTCCATTGGCTCATCAGCGTGCCATTCCTGTTTCGTTTCACTAATTATACCACCATCCATGTGGAACACGTGATCATAGGACTGGATTTCTGAGTGGTCGTGTGTAACCAAAATTGTCAACTTGTTCTTTCTCCATTGACGGAGCCGCTGGAAAATCGCCGTTTTGGTTGTTTTATTAATGGAACCCAAAGCTTCGTCCAAGATTAATACTGGGCTATTCCGGACAAAAGCACGTGCCAAGTTGATTTTTTGGAGCTGTCCACCGGAGAGATTCTCGGAAATGAGAAGCGGAAGGTCCCGCAACTCACCCAAGTCAGCAAAGGAACAGGCTTCATCCAAAAGAGCTTTATCCAAATCCGCGGAAGCAAGTTCCAAGTTTTGACGAAGAGAACGAGAGAAAACAATGGCATGGGGCTCGACCAACGTTATGTGCAGTATCACTTGGTCACGTGGCATATCATTATAGTCGATGCCATTTGCTTCCACAGATCCGGAATCAGGATGCAAAAAGCCAGCAAGAATACATGCAAGTGTAGATTTACCACATCCCGAAGGCCCCACAATGAAATTGAGCTGATCGGCAGAAAACTGGACATCGATGTCCCGCACCACGTGACCTGCATTGCCATATCCGTAATTGACGCCACGAACACTGATCGACTGCAAATTTTGGGGCCAAGGTCTTTTCTGAGACGCAAATGCTGATGAAAACGTCTCTTTGGTCATCTGAGTTTCAGGAGAAGAAGGTTCGGAAACCAGAAGAGTCGTGGCGTGCACAAAATCTTTTCCACAACTGTGGACGGATTCATCCAGAGAGTTTGCAGCGGATTGAACCTTTTCGGAAACCTCGTTTGCCTCGGGTTGGGTGCCCCAGCACGACAGTGTATCGATGGTCCTGCATGCAGCGTGGGCCTTATTCAAAAGCAGTAGAATGTCTGCAACTGACGACACCGAAGTTCCAAACAAAAGACACGAACTAAATGCGGTGACAACCATCCCAAGCAGCACTTTCCCCTTTTTAACCAAAAAATTTCCAAAGAGAAGAGCCGCCATGACCACCAAATTGCCTAGAAGCTTAAGGAAAGCCGAATTTCCATTGAGAGCGGCGGAAAGACGGCGGAATTTTTGAGCAGATTTATCAATCAACTTGACAAAAGTCCTCATCTCAAGCAATTTGCCATTAAGCACACGCATAACGTCAGGATGGGCAAAACACCAGTCCAACACTTTAGACGCACCTGCACACAAGCGATTCTCCTGCTGTGCGAAGCTACTAATCATGCGTCCAAAGACGTAACTGGATGTAGCCATAAGGGGAATCACTGCTGCCACGATAAGTGTAAGCGACCACAGCGCATACATTGCCAGGCAGAAGAAAAACACTATCGATGCACAAGTTTGCACGAGCAATCCCATGTTTTCAGACACTCCACTCCGGATTTCCTCAATACACCTGTACACCACAGTAAGCGAGCCAATCAAATTGGGTTGTTTCAAGAACCACTCGGTATCACGCTTTAAAAGTGAGTCAAATAGACGCAACCGGGCACGGCGCTGTGTTCTCTCACCCACAAGAAGCCATCCCATGATACCTGCCCACGAGAAGATCAATCTTATGGCACCCACAGAGATAATAAGTCCACATAAATGCAGGATTTCTTTCTTAAAAGCACCAGGGCTTGCGTATTGGCCCGATAAGAAGTGGGCAAGCTTCTGGAACACTTTTCCGTAGATAAATGTCTGTACAGGAGAGCCTAGAGCAGCCAAAATGACGAAGACAGACCCTACCGCCACATAAGGGATATCGGAAGAGTTGGCATAGCGAAAGATGCTAGGGATGCCTTTGGGGCTAGTCATATTCCAATGAGGTCTTGGGGTAATTGGGGCGAACACTGTGCATTTAAAGGCGATTTTGAGATGATCTTTCGCAGCATGCAGCTCAGAGTTGCATGTATCAGATCCACTTGCGTTTACCGCATTGAGCTCGCACAATCCTGCGAAAGCTGCACTCATCTAAGATTATGCACTCTGGGCCCCCCACACGCCCAAATCATCGGCGAAAACTTTTGCGATATTCATATTGATCAAGCTATGTACAGAATTAAGTCTCAATCCTAATAAAAATACGTATCAGCACGGTAATTGAGCTCATGTTCGTCGCTGAGGCCCTGTGCCGCCCGTTGCCGCCGTATTTTCGACTCTTCCCGGTTCTTCTGGATATTCGCTAAGGGAAGAGTACAACTGCCACACCCTAGCTTGACCATACCTCGGAAAAAGAGCTCCAACTTCTCAAAATCATCTTCTTCATCCGTAAGCGCAATTGAAAGGCGAAGAGGAAGTTGGATCATGATCGCCCGATAGTCAAACGAGCTCTCACAGAGCTGGTACTTTCCTTTGGCGGATTCCGGAGCTTCTTTGACGAAAAACATCAACCCTATGATCTTTCGAACCAAATTTTTGATTAACGGATGGCTCCGGGGTAAGTAGAGAAGCCCCTTACATGTTAGGAGCTTCAAGTAAAGAAAATAGACATGTCCCTTCAGCACAGCGTCACACCACGAGTAGTACTGGCCGGATTTGGGGTCTATACCATATGCAGAGCTGGGCAAAACGATACGCTGCGACATATCGGGGTACAAGGGGTGGGCAGGGTTATCGAGCGGTATGAGCAACTGGTTTTCATCCGAAATCCCAGGAACCACGCTCTGCTGGAGAGCAGTGTCGAGAAGCGACATGAGCCTGCATATAGCCGCGGGTGAAGCCTGGGTCTTAAACTCTGTTGGGGCTTTGGCATCATCAGCACCTTCGACCATATTGGCAGCATTAAGCTGGCCGAAAACCTTGTAAAACTCATGGACTGCCCGCTCATGTGCAGGCGTGAGGCCGTTGAAGAGATTGAACCAGACGTTGTTCTGTGCAGGAACAAGCACTTTAAGGTGGATGAGAGCATCTTTCGAAGCTCGAAGCGAGTTCTGGTCTGTGTCCGAATATTCCCATAAATCCCGAAGAACCTGAGCGTCGCTCGGTTTGACATTACTTACAGGCAGCCCTATGCGATTGGACCAATCATAGCACAAAAAGAGCTGCTTGGCGACAGTAATTCCGGGCAGATCCGGCCGATAAAGCAGGGTTTGCGCCTTTAGCAGGTTGTACTTCAAGAGAAGTTGTTTTGCCTCGTCTAGGTGCAGGAGCCACAGCATATCCACCACCGTCATGTCGGAAAAAAGCATGGTTCGAAGCAAGATGGTCAAAATAAGGCCCTCCACGTTCCATAAGGACGACACATTACTCCGAAGATCAGTAAATACCTGCACAAGCAAGCGCATGCAAATAGCTGTAAATCTCCGTTGACACTTGTCATCAATGTCGTTGCGCATATGCAGGAATTTCATCAGGGCACTCACGGCCATCATAGCATACACCATATATTTCAAATACTGGCAATATTCTAAAAGTACCTTCATGACCTCATTCTCCTCGCAATTGGAAGCGAAAGGAAAGAAATATGCACACCCTGGGCCCAAAGCAAAGTCCCGGAAGTAATGTACTTCATCCGCACCCAACTTATACTTATCAATTATGAGCTCCACAAGCTCTCGGTTACTCTTTTGTTGTTCTGTAGATGCATGCGGCTCAACGTGGGCCTGGCCGGTATAGAAGTCAAGGCTGGGGTCCTCCAAGTAACTCTGTAGTTCGTTCTCGTCTAGGAAAAGGAAGTTTTTTTTGTCCTGCATGTCGTTGGGCATTTCGTTGAGAATAATATTCGAGTGGAATGGCTTTAGGTCCAGATGCGGTTCCTGGAAAAGTGTGGCGGGGTTGACCATCTGGTTCTCGTAGTCCACCACTCCATGGATTAAAGTATTGGCGTCATCAAAGATGTTTTCAAATACGGACATGTCGAAGTCGAGAAATGCGTTTTGGGTAGGAAGAGGGAGGGGCAGTAGGAACTTGGAGTCGAGAATTCCGGTGTTGTGGGTCCGTCTCTTGCGGTTCTTGTTCCGCTGGCTGGGATCAGGGTACACACATTCTGTTTCGACTCGGGTGCAGTTAGCACAGGCGGGCTTGGCCTCGTTGCATTTGATCTTGCGTCGCTTGCACTCTATGCAGCCACTGCGTGAGTACTGCCGTTTGACCACCTTCTTGGCTACTTCGGGGTGCATGGCAAAGACTCAATCTTGCGTGAATGATCTTAAGGGTGCGTAGCTGATCTTAAACGTGCGCAGATGATCTCAAGGGTGCGCAATGCATGACGCGTGGACCTGCAGATAAAGTTGCCGTCCTGCAGCCAGTTTAGTCGGTTATCACATTCGCCTCTCTTTTCCCGAAAGCGGGGACTCGTTGGCAAACATACTACTATTGAGAAACCTTGCAGTTGGCTGCTGGAATGGGGTGCTAGCCGCAAGAACGTGCTCTCGAGAAATTTGTGGATCACGTGTCTGCTCACGTGACATGAGCTCTTCCTGCATCGTGTGGAGTTGTTCTTCTAACCACGCTACCCGTCCGTTGTAATCTCTAGCATATTTCCGGTAGCTTCCAAATCCAATGTTGGTGGCCACTAACGCTCCTAGTGTCAAAAGAGTGAAAAAAACAAGCGCTTTCCACGAAATAGGGCGCAAAAAACCGTCCACTATCTGCGCAAACGTCTCTGCGGTGATCTGGGAGCGGCCCAATTGTTGTGGATCACGATTCATGCATTTCTCCCATACCATGCAGGTCTGTTCGAGTGCAGGGGCTCTGTTTTCCAGGGAGCACTTGTTGCGGAAGTACTCTCTCAGGCAGCGAGAGATCTCGCGGACTGCATCCAGGGTATAAGTTTCCATCTTTCCATGCACGTCGGCCCGAACCGTGGTAACGAACTTGTATAGTAGCACAAGCACCAGCGACACTATGACGATGTTGAAAAAGAGCTGGAGGTATAGCAGAAGGATGTAGGGCGTCCGAGGATCCCAAAAGTAATCCTGCACAGGACGCACGGTATGGACACGCCCGGCCCCGGAGCTTGCTTCATCACTCTTAGAGGGAAAAGTCTTTTCAGGACGTTTTATAGTCGCCACTTGGGCCGGCATGCGCTCGGAAAACTCACTGACGGTGTAAAAATCGGGGTTGTGTGCAGGACCCCCGGTTCTCTTGACGGTCAGGCCTCCAGGACAAGCACTTTCATAAGCAGTAGCCACCAGGGTCCATCCCGGGCCGCTATTAAGGGCAATCGGAGAACTATTTTCGGTGATTCGGAGAGTGTTCAGAGAGTGTGCGTTGTATGCAGGATCTTCTTGGATAGAGGCAAATTGAGCTTGAGAGGGATTAACCGGCGTGGAAGTTTCCATGGTTGGGTGCATGGGGTCCGTCGGCGGCACGTGTGGGTTCATTATGGAAGATCGGTGTGGACTGAGAATAGATGTAGGGAGATATAAGGAGAGTGGGGCACTGGCGTTTCTGGATGCAGGAGCACGCAGAAATCAAAGGAATTTAAGCGGGGAATGTGGTGGACAGCAGCCAGTAGTAGATGAATGGATGGAGTCAAAGGTGTTTACGTGTTGGTCTGCGATGATGTTTACGTGTTGATATGCGATGATGTTTATTGTGGAGCCTGCATACCGGCGCGCGCCTTAAGTTGGGGAATTTTGCCTTCTTAATCTGCATGGCGGAGAGGCTCCATGAGATCATACAGTCGTATAAGCACACCGAAGAGGGGCAGGTATGCAAGCCTGGAAAGAAGGAAGAGAATGTGAAAAATGAGCTGCATGTAAAGCTCAGTCTGCGTCCAAAGAAGCCCAGTTTGCGTTCAGAAGAACTGGGACGTAAGCGATTAAAGGTAGAACCGAAGGAATATCTGGACCTTGCAGATCTTGCACCCTCGATCCAGGAAAATCTTTCAGTGGTTTTTATAGGTTTTAACCCTGGTGTGCAGTCGTCGAAAAGTCAGCACCATTACGCCCATGCTACAAATTTATTCTGGCGATTGTTCAACGCCCTGGCTATATGCAGTACGGTACTCAAACACCGGGGTAAACTTCTGGAAAAAGCCAAAAAACTCTATAACGAGATATTTGATGACTCCGGAATGTGTCATGCCCAACCCATACACGATTATCAGCTCGTTGAATTTGGAATTGGGTTCACTGATTTGGTATTAAGGTGCACGAAGCAGGCGCAGGAGCTCTCTCTGCAGGAAAAGTTAGACGGGGTACCCCGGCTATTTTTCGAATTCCGCCAAAGCCAAGCCCCATTTCTTGTTTTTATAGGCAAAGGCATCTGGGAGACATTTTGCCGGTACATGGGCGACAATGTCGCCGGGTTCCAATGGGGGCTCCAGACAGGAACAACTGTCCGCAAATTCCACAGCTATTGTCAGTATAAACCCAACGTGTACGTTTTCCCAAGCACTTCTGGGCTCGTAACGCTGATGAAATATGATGGAAAATTGAAATTATGGGAGACTTTATCACGTGACGTACTTAATAGTGTAGAGAAACGTCATAATATATAGTACAGTGTTTTTCAAAACTATTCAAAGCAGCGCGGCAAAACGATTCAAACCAGACTAGCAAAATTAAACAAACCAATAAATCAAAAAGTTTCGTACCTCCTCGCACCCACAGTCATTCAAACCAAATGGACAAGTTGTTGTATACAGGATAACAAGGAAACCAGTTCAGTTCCGTCCGTTTTTCACCCTTGATTGGTACTGCGAGACTTTTGTCCCAAATGTAGTACNGGTACTGCGAGACTTTTGTCCCAAATGTAGTACCATAAGAGGCAAAGGTCCAGATTTAAGAATTCAGAATATTGAATTCTAATAAAAGTTGGTGTGAAACATTACGCCATTTGGTTTGAAAGACTGTGCAAAGGGGTACGAAACTTTTTGAATTATTGGTTTGTTTAATTTTGCCGCGCTGGTTTGAACCATACTGTCTTTTTGGTTCGAAACATTTTGTCGCGCTGGTTTGTGTTGCGCTTTGTCATCTACTAACGCATAGACTGGAACGATTATGTATCTAAGTTAAACTCAGAACTCTTATCAACTCAATGTCGTCTTGTTTTATTCTATCTACTCTTATGTTACAGCCCGCTCCCTTTTTCCGCGGGACGTCGTCCACTCTCGTCTGTTCTTGCATATCACTGTTTCATATGTCCAGCTTACATGCAGTCACATGGAACATGCAGTACACCAGAGATGTACTGGTTCCTCATGTTCCAACAGTTTGAACCATTCTGTCGCGTACAGTGTTATTCGAAACGATTCAGACCAGCGCGACAAAACGATTCAGACCTACGCGACAGAATGTTTCGGACCACACTAGCAAA